>CM037853.1:44116873-44146501 GCA_021234595.1 Delia radicum | reverse complement strand
AACATGATTACGAAGATTTAATCCAAAAATATAACGTATTATTCTACTAAAATATATATTAAATAAAATATTTTATTAATAACATTAAGAAAGAAACATAATAATGCCCAATTACTTACATGCATGTTTGGATATGTATGCATGATTCAATTTAACATCTTTGAAATGAAGATAATTCTAAATACAAAAAAAGAAATTTCAAAATATTAAAATTATTATTATTAATTTTTTTTTTTGCCTTTATTCTCAATTTATAAAAATATTGGTTTGTATGGTAGCACAAAGCTTATTTTATTTTTGCCTGCATCTTCAATATCAGATTTATCATAATATTGTTATTCATTTCGAAAACTTTATAAATTCGTTTATTTAATTTATTTATTGTTTTATTTCTATTTTTAAAATATTCACAATTTTTATTGTGAATATTTGTTTGATGTGTAGTATACAAAAAAAAAAAAACAAAATTAATTGAAACGCGGGTGCATTTTGTGTAAGTCTTATTTGTAATTCTTTTGTGCAAGTCAACCATATGAATGTAGTTGTATCTTTCTTTTTTCTCTACTTCGTTCAAAAACACGGTGCGTCTGAGTCGATTTAAATAAAATTAGCTTGTTACTCCTATCTGAAGCGAATTATGTTTCTACAAACTATTTCCCAACGAAAAGGAAAACAAATTAAGGTGGCGCTTTTTTTCGCGGCCAACCGATTTTTTTTTTAAATATTTTGTCTTTAGAGTACCATCATTTAGACTACCATTGATGTAAGTAGTTGAAAGATAATATTGTTTAAAAATCAGCTGGCTGATTTATAGCAAAATATTTTGCTGACATTATCCTCCTGACTAAAATTTTGCTGACTCAGCAAAATTTTTTGCTTACTTTACTAACTTTTTTTTTTGAGTGTTTTTTTTTATTTATAACATAGAAATAGACTATAACTTATAAAATCACTTTTTGTAGAGAACCCACGGATGGCGATATTCTATTTGACGTATTTTATGCTTGATACCTCCAATCATGCTTTGGACGATATTCATTTCAATTTTTTTACGCTGCTTTTAATTTTTTTCTGCAATTTTTCAGTGCATTTGGCTTCCCAACCATTTTCATACACATTTTGGCATTAAAGAACCCAAAAGTCTTCAATGGGACTTGCTGTTGGGACGTTCGGAGAATTTCCGAATTTCGGTACAAAGGTATGTTCTTTGCATTAAGCCATTCTAACGTCTTTTTGTCGTATTTAGAGTGTCCATTTTTTTTGGTATTTCTGTCAATTGTTTTTTACTATATATTGGATACTATTTTCCTCTAGTAGGCTTTCACGTTCATTTGGATTAAGTTTTTGTAAATTTTTTTCAAGGGAAACACACAATTTTCTTGCCAAATTTCGATTTGATGCTCCAATTTGAATAACCACCGATTTTTTCAATGTAACAAGCTCACATGCGGTCAAGTTTTTTGGACGTCCTTTCGTTTTCATCCCGGTTGAGGCAACTCCATTTTCCAACCGTTTGAATATCGAATATATTGGGCTACGTGGTACTTGTTCCATAAGGAAATGATGTAACACTTCGTTTTTAGCATACCGTCCAAGCATGTCATAGACATTTTTTTCTTAAACTCTTTTGTTGAACCACTTTCATTTTAATTTTTTTTCACTTTTGAATATTTACAATAACGCTTATAATATAAGATTTTATTGACAAGCATTTTGAAAAAAAAAACATAACTTAGCAATAATTTATATTAGAATTTTGTAAATTTACTTAGCTGACATAGGTTATTATCAGAGCAGCGATTTTCATGCAAATGCATGTTTGTAGTCAATTGCCCAAAAACGATTTTGACCAAATACTTTTCGAATTAAAGAATTGGCAACAAAATGTCATCTTTTCTTATTTTCTGCATATTTAATGATTTTAAATTTATATATTGAATTTTATTGCATAAATTCATTGAATAATTAAAATTAATCTAAATAAAGAATTTATAACCCTTTATACCACATTTATATAACATTTATATTGGATTTCACTTTCAAAACAATGCCCTGGAATAAAATCTGCAATTTTTATGTGCACATTTGTTAATTTTTATTCAAACACTCACATACAAGCGCGTTGGACTGTTACGCAGATGGTCCCGGGTTCGATTCCCGGTGACGACAACATCGATTTAGAAAAACAATATGTATGATTTTTCTATCACTTGTATGTATCGCTGCGCCCACCTTCGGTGTTCCCATAGCACTTAACCCCACCGAAGTAAAATAATAAATCAGGGCTATGAAACAAAAAGCTTCAATAAATTCTCCAATTCCACATCAGGTGGCGAGAAACAACTGTTCTAAGACTTATCATCTCCCGCAATTACAGTGTTGCCGTGTTTGAAGCCCTTCATCTTTCCCCACCTTTCATCTCTCCACTATACCCTTTCCAAAGAAAGCAACACATTAATTAATAGGAATAACTTCCTGAGTGTTGCTTCTCTTTAAAAAAAAAAAAAACCGAATTGATTCGGTTTCTGTAACCTCGTAAATTCGGTTGTCACAACTGAGTTCGGTTGATGCAACCGAATTGGGGATTGGGGATTGTGGCAACCGAATTCGTTTGGGACAACCGAATTTACAAGGTTGCAGCAACCAAATCAATTCGGTTTGATGAAAATCGGTTGACACAACTGAATTTTTTTTATTTTTTTTATTAATTAATAATCATATAATTACAAATTATATACTATTACCCTAACCGAGCACTAGCTACTATGGCCTTCGGCGCGTTGTAGCGAAAACAGACCAGTGCCTCTGGTGGAAATCGAACCCACGACCCCCCGCACTGATAAGCCAGCACGCTATCAACTAGCCTACCGGGGGCGCACAACAACTGAATTTGTTAGTGCATATTCTTTGGTTTGTAATACATATTTTCCTTCAAAAGCATATTTTTGGTGCATATTTTCCATTTTTGACTGTAAATTTAAGTCCATATTTCGATTTTTTAGTGCATGAAAGTCGCTGCCTTGGTTATTACAGTCCTTCAATATAGAAAAAAATCTTTTGCGTTTTTACTTTTTTACAATAAAGCCATTTTCATAAATTTTTCTAAATATTTTTCGAATACGACGTGTTTGTTCACCTTACTTGTCTATTTTATACTGACACAACATATAAAATACTAAATCGCCAAACATCGCATTACAAACGACCCCTCTGCTGGTTTTGATTATCAATCAATTTTTAGACTTTAGTCAATTCAGCGAAAAAAAATTTGTTAATATTTTGTCTTTCATCAAGGCAAAGCAGCAACATTTTAAACTAAACTCACCATTTGAACTAAATAATTGTTTAAAACTTGCCAAGTGTGTTTACTAACGGCTTTACTAAATTTTCTACTAACTTTTTTCTATGAGTGTATAATTCGTATGCTTACGTTATTAACTCTTTAATATATTTATTACAATGGGCGGGTCGTCTTTTTTCAGCAAACGTTGCCAGAGAGGTGTTGCCAACATCAGTTGCTGTTGTTAGTTGCTATCGTTCAATAATTGTTTAATCAAAACGATACTATTAAGTTTACAACAATTTGTATGACTATGACTTCTATTATAATTTTGAACATTACATGACTCTAAGAGTAAATGTGGGTTTGCCAATTTTTATTATAACACGTGTTGTTGTTAAAACAGGGCTCGGATTTTACAAAATTGTTAGCGTAAAAGTTTATCTATTAATATTTTTTATGAAAAATAAATATTTGTAGTTTAATTTTAAAAAATACGACTTATAGCCGTTCACACAGAGAACAATTTAGCTCTTGTGCCAACTGAAATTCGTTTACTTCGACACAAATTCGATTATTACGAATTTCAGACGGTTGGCACACCTTGACATTCGTTTTCACAACAAAGTTCGGTTAATTCAACTGAATTTTAGTTGCAACACCCAAAATATTCAGAAATATATTGTAAATATCGTTGTACTAATTGAATTTATAAGTTGTTAACCTTAATATAAACTTTTTAACTCGGTGGCACTTTATTTCTCTGTATGTATTATTAATCAGATCTATAAAAACTGTATATTACTGGAAAGCTTGGGAAATAGTCTTAAATGCTGATATAATTATATCCATAATGTGTTGCTAGGATATGAATGCAAGCACATCAAACATGATATTTAAAAATAAAATAAATCTAATGACCCTGAAATTTTAACCCGAAATGCGTGAGTGTAGGACAGCATTATACAATTCACTTTAAAATTTCAAGCGTTGTAGAAAATTTTTTAAAATCATTAAAAGCAATAAAATTTTCTGAAGCATATGATCACCTTAAAAATAACCATAAGATATGTGTGAAATATTTTTTATAGGATTTTTTTTTTATAAAAATATGCCCACACGAGATTTGAACCTGGAACTCCAGGTTGTTAGTCAACCGCTCTACCATCTGAGCTATCTCGACACGTTATATACTTGATAGATAATCTATATATATTAGAGTTAATTTTGAAAAATAGATTTTTGGATATTATCATTTTTTAGAAGGTTTTTGTATCAATAAAAATAATGGCGTATTTTTTTTTTTTTTTAATTCCAACTCCTTCCCGTGCCTATAGGCGACTCAAATCCAATAAATTATTATATAAACCAATAAATTATTTTGTATTCACTAAAAAATTAAATTTTTAAACTTTAATAACTTTTGAACGGGTAACTACAAAATTAAAATTTTTGGACCATTTTTCTCAGATGTAAGTATTTTTTCATTGTATATTAACAAAAAAAATATTTTAATTTTTTTTTTAAAAATAATTTTTTTGGACCACTCTAATTATGCATTCTGGTGCATTCCAAAAATAAAAAAAAAGCTTATGGGCCTAAGTTTTCCCGTAGAATCGAATACTGAAGTCAGATTTGACATATATTTAGCCGTTTTTGTTGTATGGGAAAAGGGACCCAAATCCGCGATTTGAGTCGCCTATAGGCACGGGAAGGAGTTGGAATTAAAAAAAAAAAATACGCCATTATTTTTGTTGATACAAAAACCTTCTAAAAAGTGATAATATCCAGAAATCAAAATAAAAAAAAAAATTTGAAAAACGAACTCTAATATATATATATAACAGGATTTGTGTATGTATGTAACGTACGGACTCGAAAACGGCTGGGCCGATTTTGATAAAATTTTAAGGGAATCTTCAGAATATTCAGGCGGGTGGCACTGTGTTTTTTTTGAAAGCCGTTATCATGTTTTTCAAAACGAGATATCAAACTCTTAAATCGGTTATGTAGTTTCCGAAGATATTTTCAAAAAACCTATGTTAATATTTACAAAAAACCTATGTTAATCTTCAAGCTATGTTACACGAGCACAATAGCCTCATCCGTCTATTCAAAGCAGCCCTAGACCAGATGCCGGCAGATGATTATACGGTTGTGATAAGAGCTGACAAGACACCGGCTGGTGAGCATGAGCGGCGCTTCAATGCACCGGTGATAGGTGACGTCGCAGTTGTTATGGCAGTCGTTTTCAGCTATTCATTTATATACTTCAGCAAATAAAGGCGATAGAAGGACAAAGAGGCGTTGGGCTTCCCATGAAATTACAAATTTTAAAATGATTTACTAATGTGAATTTATTTTTTAATTATTTATTTGCGTAAAAGAAATTTCTTGATTTAAAGAATTAATTACAATTAAAATTTGAAGGCAAACAACGTTTGCCGGGCCAGACATAAGTGACTTGATTGTACAAATGTCATTACTTTCCAAAATACAAAAAATAAAAATAGGTAGTTATACATGAACTTACTATAGTTGAAAATATAATGAGTCTAAAAATAGATTTTTCGAAAAATTTTAAGATCACTACTTTGTATTTAAAATAATGATAAAAATAAGTACCTGTGGGTAACACATTATGCAATTAACTAGCTATTAGTAAGTCCTTATCATTTGTGTTAAAGTAATGCAGGGAATAAGCTGGTGTCATTACTGGTAGTGAGAAAAATAATGACATGTCAGTACCGTTTCTGCACTAGGTACTTTTGTCGAAATGGAAACAAAACTATTTATTAAAGATGTTAAATGTTTTTAAGAAATTAATTCCATTAGTTTAATTTAATTACTTCAATTTAATTTCATTATAATTATAGCTAAATTTTAAAGCATATCTTGATGATATTGTAAGTAACTTGAAAATTCTTCTTTTTTAATATAAAACTTTAATCCTATAGATTTATTATAGGTCACTTTATTTGGTCACTTTTGAACCCAAATTCGTTCCGATTATTGGCTGTAACCAGGGTAACCAGAAATATGCTGTATTATTATTTTTCCTGTTCTGCGTATTAAAAAATTTTAAGACAGAATTTTATGTACATATATCCATTTCAGAGCAATAGCCAAATTCTGGCATTGATTACTTATATTTTCATATATGGTTTCATGTATGACCATATATGGTTTCATGTATGGGTATATATGAACATATATGTAAGTAATGTATGGAATCATATATGGGTAAAAATATGCAAAGGAAAAGTTAACATATGGATATGTATGACACCATATATGATAATATATTTTATATTTTGGTTAATATATTGCTTCCATATATCTCCATATATATATATATTGCTGCCATATATCTCCATATATGAATTCATATATTATTCCATATATGGGCAACATGTTTTAATTTTTCATTAGATTTGACAATATATAAAGATGAAATTTTTTTATTTTTAACCACTTCTCGCCGTTGTACGAATTCCTGTCAAAAATATTTAAAAGAAAAATAGATTTTAAAGTTTTTACGAATTATAAAGACGTTAGAAGAGACTTAGTTAATAAGATAACGTTTTTTTACGATTTTTTTTTTAATTATAATATTAAATCTATAAGGTTTAATCGAGAAATTGGACCCAGCGTATGAACCATGTGAGGCGTTTACGCGGTCAACATTTACATGAAATCATTTTTAAATATTGAATTATATAGATCGTTCTATCGACTCACATAAAGATTTAATACATTTCTCTATATTTTATGTGTTTTTTTTTTAATCTTAAAAAATTACCCTTTATATGACCATATATTAGCATTCATATATGCCCCTATATGACCTCATATGTCCATATACCCTCAAATTTCGGATCCGAACATATATGGATTCATATATGAACTCATATATGTGGCCATATATCACAATATATGACAATTTTCACCTCTGAATATTGCATTTTTTAAAGTAGCCGACCAGCTTTAATTTGTATTAGGGTCACGATATAAACTTTGAACTTTCATTTAAATTTAATCTGTTGATTTAAAGTCGACTGTTAATTTGCAATATTACACTGTTGGTCAAAATTATAGTCAAATCGTCTAATTTTACATTTATAGTTTAATTAAAAACTTTCTAAGATGAGAAAAACTAATAAAAAAAATCAAAATAATGTTGACACCTTGTCACTAAACAAAAACACCAATACCACATCAGAAAACGATAACGTTGAAATTCAAAGTAGTACTTCAACAAACAAACGCTTCAGAGATATTCTTTAAAACTCTATCGTTGAAAGTATGACAAAAGCAATTCGTTTTACTGACATTCAATCGTTTAAAACGATTACTACAATTGAAAAACGTTTCGATAAATTGAGTGATGACCTAACTGATAAATTAAGATCATTAATTGAAAGTTCGTTTCGTGAGCGTGAAGATCACCTATTCAATGAAATCGAACTACGGTTAAACAAAACTATGGAAAAAGTTTAACAAACCATTGAAGTTTTTAAAACAGAACTTAATGATATAAAAGATAGAATGTGTGCATTCGAATCCGTTATGCCCAATGTTATAGGCCTAAAAAAAGAGATTTCAGACCTAAAAATCGAAATCGAAAAACGCGAAAATGCCGCAGTTGCATGTGACATGCGTATCAATATTGTACCGTTGTTTGAAGACGACGACGTTAATCAAATTTTCAACAATTTGTGCGCAACTATCAACATAAATCGTCCAGAGGTATAATCCATATTTAGATAAAAAAAAACTAAATCTGGTATTAACAACGCCGATCCAGCAATTATTGTGAGACTTGGGACACCCTTTGAACGTAACTTTTTATTGAAATCTATCTCGAATCTTACTCGAATGCGAAAAGGTCCTCTAACTTTAAATGATATTGGACTTAATTCAAACGCTCCATTTACTGTTAATGAAAATCTTACTCCTCGGAACTTCAAAATCTATATTGAAGCCATAAAACTTTGGAAAAACAAAAAACTTTCATCTGTTTATTCTTTGCGTGGTATTGTGTATGGCAAAGTTAACCAGGACGATACACCGATTCGCATCAATAGCTTAAATGATATTCGTATTTTTTTTGTTCGCAAAATAATCACACTAATTCCTTTCACCGAAACTATGAATAGTCGAAATTTTTTTATTTATTTTCTTAAAATCAATAATATTTTTTAAAATTATTTTTCAAACTATAACTGCAATTAAATATTTTATACTACTATGCATTCTATGCATTGCTTTCCTATTGGTTAAACATGATAGTTAATAACATATACGGTTCCAAGGATACTATCTATAATACGTTAAGAATTTTGTCTAATCAAAAACAAGGTCTTAAAATCATACACTTAAATGCTCAAGTCAGAATCATAAAATGGACGAATTTAGATATATTTTTACCTCATCCGGAATTGACATCATATGTGTTTCTGAGACGTGGTTTCTGACGTCAACGACAGTATTTACGAATTACCTGGCTTTAAACTTTATCGGGACGATCGCCTAACCCATGCTGGAGGTGTTGCAATTTATGTTAGAGGTAACATAAACTGTTCTATTATAAGAACCTCAAAACAGGACGAAGATCTTCGTACAGGAAATTTAGTGACTATGGAATACCTCTTTATTGAGGTTATAACTAAGGACAAGGAAAAGGGTGTGTTTACAGACGTAATCGGTACATTGATTTCACGCAGTTGATTAACACTATTGAGGAATTATCTCTTCATTACAATAATATAATTATCACTGGCGATTTTAATAACAAAATTTTAGTTGACAGTTCATTAACTGTACCAATGGAAACATTAGGTTTATTTCCAGTCAATACCATAATACCCACTCATTATCCTTCAGCAGCACAAAATAGTCTCATTGATATTATATTTGTCAACCACAGGCACAAGGTTCTTCTCTATGATCAAATATCAGCCTGATGCTTTTCTAAACACGACATTGTGTTTGTGACTTATGACACTTTTGTGAACACGGAAAATAAATATATAACATACCGCGATTTTCGAAATATCGATTATACGATACTGGATCAATATGTTGGGAATATTTGCTGGAATACTGTTTATTCACTTGAAAATGTTAATGATCAACTAGCATTTCTTCAACATAACGTAAATGAAATATTCAAAATCTGTGTACCTCTGAAAACAAAATTAACCAGGAACAAACAGCAACCATGGTTAACTACTGAAATAAAAAATCTTATTAATGAGCGAGATTTTGCGTATAATAGATGGAAAAAGTACAAAACTTCTACTCTTCTTGAACTTTTTAAGTCAGCCCGCAGAGAAGTCGTTACAAATATCTCAATCTCCAAAATGTCATATTACAAACACAAGTGTAAATCTGCTATCGATAGTAAATCTAAATGGAAGGAAATCCCCAACATTGGCATTGGCCGGAAAAACTAAACCATAGACACGGATATCGATGTTGATGACTTAAACCAACGCTTCGTTGAAATCAAACCAAAACCTACTTTAAACATATATGATACCATATCCACCGCACCAATTGAAAATCCTTTCTCTTTTAAATGCGTTGATCAATGTGATGTTCTAAAAAGCATTTTGAACGTCAAATCCTTAAAAGCTCTTCTCCCAAAACTTCTGCCATGGGAATGATGAAATTGATCCTACATTCTTAAAAGCTCTTCTCCCAAAACTTCTGCCAATCATAACTGCTATATTCAACAACATTCTTACCAAATCAATTTATCCAGATTGTTGGAAAACTTTGAAGATAATTAATATTCCAAAATCAGGCAAAGATTATCGCCCAATAGCCATTCTTCCATTTCTGTCTAAGGCATTGGAAATTATAATATACGATCAAATGAACAATTTTTTTCAACACTTAAGCTTTTATCTCCGAAACAATCAGGGTTCATAAAAGGACGAAGTTGCATAACAGCCTTGGCTGATGTAGTCGAAGATCTTAGAGTACAACTAGACAGTAATATGGTTTCCTTTCTGGTGCTTCTGGATCACAGCAAAGCATTTGATACTGTAGATCACTCGATCCTAGTGGCAAAACTCGAAAAACAATTTTTCTTCTCCCGCTCTGCATGTAAACTCATAAAGTCATACCTTGAGTGTCGCTTCCAGTTGGTTCACGTTAATGGACGGAGTTCTAATGTTCTAAACATAAATAGAGGTGTACCTCAAGGTTCAATACTTGGGCCGCTGCTTTTTTGTCTGCACATTAATGATCTTCCTGATGTTTACACCAATTGTAATATTCAGATGAACGCTGATGATGTTCAATTATATGCATGTTATAAATTTAACAACCTTAACACCTGTGTCTCTAACATCAATCACGACTTAAGCAACATTCACGAGTGGGCAACAGATAATGGTTTATGCCTAAATCCCGCCAAATCGAAATGCATATTCATCTCAAAAAGTAAACGTATGCTTGACCCAAATATCAAAACAAGCATTAATAACTCTGCAATTTCTTTTGTTCAATCGTCAAAAAACCTAGGAATAACCTTTAGTGATCGTCTCACATGGACCAATCACATCAATGGTGCTGTCGGCAGGGTTCATGGGATGCTAAGAAATCTGTGGTCTGTACAACTATCAACCCCTTTTAATATTCGAATGCTTTTTGCTAAGACATATCTCAGCCCTGTGCTCTTATATGGATGTGAAGTCTTTGCAAACTGTGATACCCATGATTTTCATAATCTGAATGTTGCCTGTATATAACAGGAGCCGTCGTGCAAGCATATCTCTTTTCTCTTTTCTCTTATCGCTTATTAATATGAGTTTTCGTGATATACTAAACTTCAGGAGTTTACTATTTACCTCTTCTAGTTACCTCTTCTCCAAAATAAAATTTAGTGGGTTACCCCGTGGGAAAAGAATTATCCAGAAAAAACATAAAACTTTAATGTCAAAGAGACAATTCTTCATTTCAACAGAAAGTCTTTAGAACAAACTTCCCTACAGAATTCAAACCATAAGCAATGCATTGCAGTTTAAAAAGGAGTTACAAAATCTTTTTAACTTGTCATAAACTCCTAAACTTTGTCATTATCAAATTGGTTTTCTTAACTTTATTTACACTAATTTATATTTCATTTAATAATTCATTCTTAAAAATATAATTTTGTTTTCCTATTTAACTTTTTGTTTTTCGCTATCTTTAAAATTGTACGAAATTATAATTCTTTTCATATAAAAAATCTATTTATATTTTTTAGTGGAAGGCATTTGATTTGGGTATCTCAACGATATTTTAACAATCAGTTTTAGAAAATTTAATTGCGGTATCTTCAGGAGTAAAGTGTTTTCTGATTACTTATCTTAATTCCGAATCATTAGAAAGCTCCAACATATGATAAAATGCTTCAAAAAGAGCCAAAGTACACATTTTTGGCAACTTTAACTTTTTCTCAAATTTTTGAGGTCATGTTAAAATTTGGATGACGGATTTGGAATCAGACCATCAAAGAGTATATAAATCACATTTCAGCATTCAAATCAAGGAAGCTTGTCGAATTGTGATATTTAATAATTTTTTTTTTTTTAAATTAAACAAAATTTCATTTGCTAGTATTTATTTATCAACTTTTGTTTGCTTTTTTTTAAAACACAACAACCTGAATATTTACAACAAAAATACGTTTAAAATATTTAGTAAATTACACAAATTTAAATGAAGAAAAATATTTAGAAAATCAGTAATTAAACAAAAAAAAAAAAAAATCGCTTTAACAATAGTTTAACAACACAACACTAAAATATTATTAATAATACTCCTACTCCAAAAGTTGTTTTGAAATAACTCCAGACTTGTATGAAAATGTACGAAGACTTCTTAACATAATATAGATTTAGATTGGTAGACTCATATAATTGATAGGCTTTGTTTATTGCTGAACAGTCCTTAAATAATCCTTTGTATTCTCAGAATTTGCTAATTTGTCTAATGGAAATGATGTAAATCATGATGATCAAAATGATGATGATAATGGAATGGATCATAATGTAAAGGTGCTGGATGATAAGCTTTTACTATGGGCACATGGACATGTTTAACTACTGGTACGACAATAGGTTTAATTATAGGAGCACTATGTATAACCGTCGAACTTTGATGTGATATAGCTGCTGGAACATGAACATATTTGGCCACATGTAGGGGTTCATGATGATGATGCAAGAAAGGATAATCCAAATGATGATGAGGGTGACCATGTAAATAACCAGGACGTGCCATAGTTAAAGCCACAAAGGCTACCAGTATAACAATAATCTGTAAAATGTTAAATAACAGTGTGAAGGTCCTCTAAATATTTTTGTTTTACTCCTTTAGGGATTAAATTCGTTGGGATTATTGTTGCCTTACTTACCACTTTTGTTAACATTTTTCGTTTTGTTCTTAGTTTTAAATCCTCTTTATGGTTTCTGTTTGTCTTTGCTGCCAATTTACAATTCTAATTTTTACCCGTTCTGCTAGAAAACTTAAACTGATGATCAGTGTTTACAATGCCAAGTCTTTTATATTTTTTAAACAATTTTTTTCTTTGATTTTCAGGCAAAAACTGAAATTAAGTTCATTAAAACAATGCAACCACTATCTATGACAAAAAAAAAAAAAAAAAATGCAAAAACAATGGCAACATTACATAGAAAAAAAGCTAAAAAATTTAAAACATAACAGTCGTCTTTATCTGCATATTATGCGCCAGAATTTACATTTAATGCTGCAACAGTAGTCTACTGCTAAAATTGCAGCAGCTGCTGTCGCTGTTTATGCTGCTGCATATCGATGTTGATGTAACATACATTAGAAACAATTTACTCTTGTCTTCATTGCTGTCTGCAATAAAAAAAGATGCTTTAATTTACCTAAAAAAACACTTTACTTTAATTCTATGCAAGATATATTTTTATAAAAGTGCATGTAGTTGAAAGAATTAATTCATTAGTTACTTTTTAATATATTTTAAACAAGTATTTTGTTATTCTTGGTTTGATTCCTAAACCTACCAGAAACCTTTTTTTTAAAACAAAAGTTAATTAAAACCCGGCAAAACCACACATTACCAAATAATGGGTAAAGTAATATATCGCCATAGGGCTCCTCGCATTACATTACACCTTACTTAACTGATGAATTTTACAGGCGATGAGCCTAAAAGTAATGGGTGGACTCATTACTGTAGCGGGTAATGTAACTGGGTGCTAATATGTTTACGTGGTGGGAAAAAGTAATGTGTCTATAAATAGATTTTCATAAAAAATAATTTTTAAAAAAATGTATTACACATATTTTTTTTTTTAATTAAATATTTTTTTTTTTATTTTATTTATTAATAATCATATAATTACAAATTATATCCTATTACCCTAACCGAGCACAAGCTACTATTTCTTTCGCCGCGTTGTAGCGAGAATAGACCAGGGCCTCTGGTGGGAGTCGAACCCACGAACCCCTGATAAGCCAGCACGCTACCAACTAACCTACCGGGGCGCACTAGAGTTAATTAAATAAACAACTTGGTTTCGCTGGGATTCGAAGCTGTGGTCTCTGGTTGTTAACAATTAATTGTGCGAGAACTCTACCATCTGAGCTATCGATACATATAGTTATTGATTGCTTAAAATGTAAATGTATTATTGTACTTCGTGTTTTCGCTCGTAATATAAAAAATATACCCCTTCCTCATGCTTACGAAAAATCACAAAGTAATGTGTCTATAAATAGATTTTCAAAAATATATTTAAATAACTACTTTAGGTGTATAATTCATGTACTATGTAATTTATGATCGGTAAGTCAATATTTTATGTTTTGAAGTAATGTAAAAGGTAATGCGGTATCATTAAAAGGTAAGCCACGAGTGTTCAATTATCGATAACTCATTAC
This sequence comes from Delia radicum, assembly GCA_021234595.1. Taxonomy (NCBI): domain Eukaryota; kingdom Metazoa; phylum Arthropoda; class Insecta; order Diptera; family Anthomyiidae; genus Delia; species Delia radicum. The sequence continues at coordinate 44,132,289 of CM037853.1, read as the reverse complement.
TTTATGTTTTAAATTAATGTTGAATGTAAGGAGTATACATTACAATTTAATGCATTATGTAACCAATTATTTTTACTTTATGTTTGAAAATTATGCTGAAGGTAACGAAAGTAATGCAAAGTAATGCATTATGTAACCCATTATCAGTAACCCCTTACTTTTTCTTGGAAAATAATGATGCATGTAATGAGCACACATTACAAGGTAATGCATTACTTTATCGCACCAATTACCAACGTTTTTCTGGGAATGCTTGAATATGATCTCAAGGGTCGTAGGTTCGACTGAGATGTGGGAAGAACTAATTGGTTATTTTGTAATTTCATAGCTCTAAAAGCCTTTTTTAGTGAAATAGTAGCTGATCCCATTTGCGAAAAATCTCAAAATTGGGTCAACTACATATTAGTATTTTTGTATAAATATTCTAGTGTAAAATTGTAAGAATTTTTCTTGCAAAATATTTTTGGGTACGCCAAAAATAAAATGTAAAAACACCAAAATATGAAAAATAACTTAAACTCAAAAATTATATAAAAAGTTTTTATTGAAAACGACTGAAATTAAAAAGATCACCAAATGAAGAAATATGTCTAAATTGACATATTCACTACCCTACGGGAAATGGACCAGTCACTGGTATGGTCATGTGACTAGAACTTTGTGTGTATAAACCTGTCGTAGTTTCGATTCTGTTATATGAAAGTGAGTGTTAGTTTTAACATGAGCTTGTCACCGTACTGGATCAAGTGAATACGAAACGGAACAAGTTAAAAGTACCTAGCATGCAACTAGTCTTATATTAGGCATAATTTGATATGTGGTAGGACCAGTACAAAATAAAATACCACGTGGCCTATCTAAGTGTACATACGACATGATTGAAGAAAAATAGTTGGTTAAAAACCAGTCACATATTAATCGCAATGTGTTATGTTGCAGATCAAGTATAAAATGAAAAGTTTTGTGACACATTACTTTACAGCTCAAAGTGAACCAGTCACAGGACAAATTTGTTCCACATGTGTCATATTCTATACAGGTTACAGAAAGAACACTGACGATCCAGTCACAGAACTTATCTAAAATATTATGTCACATTACCTGATTTTATAACACTGCAAAGGTCATACTTTTTTTCTTTATAAACATATTTATTAGGCTGTCCCGAATATGAGACTTTTTCGAATTGGTTGTGCCACTAAATCGATGCTGAATATGGGAAAAATAAGTAAATATGGGAAAAATAAGTAAACAATTTATATTGTGGATCTTCAGTTCCCTACCAATGATTGAAGTTGGTGGTTTTAGTGCATTTCAGACAAAAAAAAGTTTTGATTTTTTTTTAATAGAGCTCAAAGTGGAGAAAGTTAAAGACCCAGTAAAAAATTTTCGTGTTTTTAGAAGCAGGATATAACAAATGCGCTGATGTAAGTGCTTACCATTACATAATACTGAGAAGCAGCAAAATAAACGAATAATTTTCGTAAAAAAATAAACAAACAAAAATGTTGAGCTTACTGTTTTCCCTAACCAGGATGCAGGTTGTAAGCAGCTTACCCTAATCCCTTATAAGGATGCAGGTTGTAATGCAGAAAGTTTTATATCGTGTATTATAAACGATCTGTACCAATTTTCCCGAGTGATTTAGGATTGTGTTTCCTGTTTTCGAGTATGTAATCAAAATTAATTAGTCATTTAACTATTTCTGAAGAGCTAGCACGTGGAGCGGTAAAAAGAAAATAAGTATATTATATGTCAAAAATTTTAACAAAACAAACGAATATCTGTAGAATTTTATGTAAAACAAATAATGTATATGCATATTATTACTTTTAATCGTAATAATGTAGACATGAAATATGATTTAACAGCATGCCATGAAATCACAGCTTTTTGTAAGCGCTAAAATCTGCGCTTATTATGCCAAAAAGTAATGCTTCCAAGTGGGAATTCGCCATATAAAAATCATGGCATATGTAAGCAGGTTTGTAAGGGATTCTTTTGGACTTACTCCCTTACAAACCTGCTTCCATGTAAGCAGCGTTTTTTACAGGGGAACTGTAGAAAAATTAAGTTACTGGAAGTGCATACGGGGAGAGGAAACCCGAACGCCTAAACTCAAAGTTTCAAAGTCCACAATTAGTAGTTTAAAAAAATCTATAAGAATAAAAAGACAATATCTTATGAATATAAACTCTGTAAAAAAAGTTTCATCATATTTATGAAACAGTTTCATTGGACGAAAATCTATGAAACATTGTCATATTTATAAAGTTTTCATGAATATGATCAAACTTTTTATAAATATTTGTGAAATATTCCTTATAGCTTTTCATCATTTCTTAGAAAATTGTAATTAACATTTTTTTATAATAATTTCCCATATTTCGAAAACCGAACGGAAAATTTGTTCAGTCTAGTCGAGTAACTAACATACTTCTTTATCTAAACTGAGCTATTTCCGGGCTGAAATCCAAAAAGCATCATGCATTCTAACAATATTTTTATGAAACAGTTTCATGCATATTTATGAAACAGTTTCATTGGACGAAACAAAATCTGGCAGTATGTTGGGATTGGAAAAACATGGAGTGGAACTCCTCCTCTAGGGGCACCCTTTGAAGAGTTAGAGCGGTTGGAGCAAATTTTATAAAACTTTAATTTTTGCATGGGAGCCCCCTTAGGGAGTGGTGATAGGGGGTAGGTATGTTTTAAGAAAATGTTGGTTAAAAAAAAAAAACAATGTTGGTAGTCGGTCATACATGTGGCTCCTCTAAGTGCACTCTTATGACAGTTGGATCGGTGGGAGCAAATTTTATAAAATGTAGTTTTTGTATTGGAGCTCCTTAGGGGATGGTAATAGGGAGTAGGTATGTTCTGAGAAAATGTTGGAATTGAAAAAATAGTGCGAGGTCGGTTCTACATTTGACTCTTCTATGGGCATCCTTGTGACAGTTCGAGCGGTTGGAGAACATTTTTCTTAAATGTTATTTTTGTATGGGAGCCCCTTAGGTTGTTTAGATAGGGACATGTATGAACATGTATGAACTCATTCACTAATAGAAATAAACTTGTAAAAATAGCAGAAAAAGCTACTATAAATTTGTTAAAATGCTCTTGCAGAAAAAACTGCTAAATTCGACGAATTTGGTTACTAAATTTTAATAAAATAAGAACAGAAAAACGAAAATTGAAAACGTAATTGAAAATAGCACTTTACTCTGTCAAATTAGCAACAACTTTTACTAAATATTTGTAGACTCAAAATAGCAAACAAAACTGTAAACGAGTATTAACAAAATTTTGCTATATATACCACAAATTTAGTACAATGCAAATATCAGTTTATTTTGCTAACATCAACAGAAATTTTTGCTAAAAAATTGTAGATTGCTTATTTCATAAGGACAGACTTTTATTCGCATTAAAAAAAACTAACAAAAAACTTTTCAAATTTCACATTTTTTTTATGAATTTTTGTCTAATAATATTTAGTAAATGTTTTTGCTGATTTTAGTAAATTATTTTGTTACTTGCAATTAACTAAATTAACAAATATAACTAAATATTTGTAAATTCATCAGATTTATTTTTGCTGTTCTTATATTAGTAATAGTTAGTAAAAAAAATCTGCTAGTTTTAGCAATTTTTTTCTGCAAAAACATTTTTAACTAATTTTAGTAGCTTTTTTTTGCTATTTTTACAGGTTTATTTCTATGAGTGTTCATGCTCATACAAGAAGTGATTCGAGGTCAGACATGTCCACGTAGGATTTATATATGTTCATAAGAGTTCATATGTGATCATATTTATTAACATTACCCTCAATTTTCGTCAATGCCCAAAGATGAACATTTATGATTCCTAATATGAACATATACGAATGGTTTATGAGCACTTGGATCCATATAGGTCGATTTTTACCAGGGTAGTTACATAGATTGTTACTTTTATGTACTGAATTTTATGATGTTTTTGTTTTCTTAATTGAACTGATTTTGTTTCCTTGATGTACTTTTGTTGTCCATTTCATTTCTGGAAGATTTTTAAAATTCTTCCTTCAATTTCTATGACAAGGTGTCTGAAATGTGTCAACGTTATGTTAAAGTGACCGGCCCTTTTCATATTAAAAGAAAATGTCCCTGTTACCTTGGGAGATATAATGAAAGTCACATAGGACCAGTTCCTTCGACCGTAAGGAATAGAATTTATAAATTCAAAGTTCTGATCTAGACTTGCTTTTTTCACTTTTGCTGCTTGCCAGAGTTTTTGTTTTTTCCTCTAGCCATTTGCCTTTAAGCCTTCTCTCTATATAAATAAAGTGTTATAATGATTTGCATGATAGTTTTGTTGTGATTTTTTTTTTTTTTTGCATTTTGCATCATCTAAACATTAATTATAGTGTATCTATGTTTATATTTCGATTGTTTATATGTGTGAATATTTGGCTTTTTCTCGTTGTTCAGGTTGTTATATTGTCTCGTTTATACTGTAAGAACCATTGTTGGATTTCTGTTGTGGGGTCTAATTATTTGTATTTCTTGCAGACATAACGATTTGTTTGTTGTTTTATGCATTTGACATATGTTCCGGTTAAAAACTTGAAAACAGTAGTGGTAATAATCGAAAAAAAAGATAAAATATTCGAAAACCAAAATAAAATTTGCATTTAAATTACCAGGTAAAAATCGTTTCATATAGCTGATCATATATTATATATTTCAATATATGGTCATATATATATGATTTATATATGCTCGTATATCATATACGACCATATACCCTCAAATTTCGGATAAGAGCATACATGGTCATATATGATACCATATATGATCATATATGATACCATTTATGATCATATATTAAACAATATATGGACATATATGATCAGCTATATACATATATGATCATATACAAGTTCATATATGATCAAATATATTCATATATGATTCGATTTCACCTGGATTGGTTGTTAAGAAAGATTTATTTGGATATTGTAAAATCTTTTCGGTGACATGTCCGAGAACATAACATAAAACTAATTTATGATTATTATTTTAGGAGAGTTAATTGACAGTAGGTCAATGTCCCCCTGAAATGGGTCCTACTTATGTTTTGAATTACCCACAAGTTTATTTATATTTCATTCGAAACGCAAAACAGTCGAAATGAAAGGCCTTAATAGAAATACGGCATTTTACTTAATATTAGTTTTAAAGTTTTCTCAAATAATTCTTTCAATCTCGTCACTGTTTTTCAAAAAAAAAAATATAGCCATAAGACCGTCTATTGTTTTTAGTTAATTACCTGCAATAATTCTAATATAAATTTTACATTGTCTTTCTTGTTTTCCTCTCATAGCTACCTGCAACTTTGGATCATTCTATTTATGCATTTTTGTTTCTACAACTCTTAACAACAGGTGAAGTTGTTTTTTTATTTTTTTGTTGAATAAATTTTATTAAATTATTTTACAAATCTGTTAAGTAAATAAAGTCATATAAAGTTATATATGATCATCATAGTAAAAATGTTGTTCAAACGTGCAGCATTATATTCACATTTGAACGAATAAATGACCTTTAAAAATCCGTTAAATAACAAAAACCGCATAAGATTTTAATTGAAATGGTCAATTTTTTTTATTAAACGAGAAGAGAACAATAAACTAGAACATCATGTCAATTATGAACTTTTGCCTAGCATGACAATGACTCAAATGTTTATTTTTCGACGACATTTATGTTTTATGAAAAAATCAATGAAGGTTATTGATTCTCTAGCATCATTGATTTATACTCTATTGGAGATATAACGAATGTAGATGAACTAACTGACATTATTAAATAAAAACAAATACCCTCACGAACTTATTATTAATTTTAAATGTTAAAATATAATTTGTATAAATATGAGGCTTTATAAATGGGGTTTTTATATTTTTTAGTTGTGCTTCTATCGATATAGAAAGTTTCATCATAAAACTCGGATTTGTTATAGAGAAAGTATTCATTTTACTCATTCTATCATTTGTATACTAAAACTACATGGAGTATGATTAATCATATAATACATATAATAAAATTCATCATACGACATATTTTTTTAACATACAAGTTTTAGAAATTAAAAATGGACAATATTCAACTAGTATTTTCTACAAAACACATACAAATTAAACGATAAAACTGGATCGATTGAAAAACACGTAAGCTTTTTTTAAAATAAATTTAATTAGCAAACTTTTTTTATTTACGTCAGAAATAAATTTTAGAATTACATTTTTTTTGTTCGATAATAGATGAACTAAATGCCATTAAAAAAAAACTAATACTATCACGAACTTATTATTAATTTTAATAATTTTTTTTATAATTTTTAGTTGTGTTTCTATCGATCCAGACAGTTTCATCGTAAAACTCGGATTCGTTGTAGAGATAATATGCATCTTTCTCATTCTACCATTTGTATACTAAAACTAAATGGGGTATGATTTATCATATAATAAATAATAAATAAAATTCATCATACGGCATATGGTTTTAACATACAAATGTTAGAAATTAAAAATGGACAATATTCAACTAGTATTTTCTATAAAACGCTGACAAGTTCCACGTCAAAACTTTCTGGATCGATTGAAAAAGATGTAAGCTTTTTTATAATTTCATAACTTATGTTAAAATAAATTATTTAGCGAAATTTTTTTATTTACCTCAAAAATAAATTACCTTACAAACAAAATAAATTTTACAATTTCATTTATTTTTGTTCGATACTATATGAACTAAATGCCATTAAAAAACTAATTCTATCGCGATATTATTTTTAAATTTAATAATTTTATTTATTTATAATTTGTTGCTGTTTTTCAATTAATCCAGAAAGTTTCATCGTAAAACTCGTATTCGTTATAGAGAAAATGTTCATCTTACTCATCTCACTCATTCTACCATTTGTATACTAAAACTACATGGCGTATGATTAATCATATAATACATATATTAAAATTCATCATACGACATATAGTTTTAACATACAAATGTTAGAAATTTAAAATGGACAATATTCAACTAATATTTTCTATAAAACTCAGCCAAGTTACACGATAAAACAGTCTGTATCGATAGAAAAACCCGAAAACTTTTTTACTATTTCACAAAGAATTTTAAAATAAATTTATTTAGCGAAATTTTTTTATTTGCCTCAAAATTGAATTTTACAATTAATTTTTTTTTTTGTTCGATAAAGAATTCTTCAAAAACAAGTTTTTTCCAAAATTGTATTAACCCTTTAATTTTTTACAATTAGATTTATGAAGTATATAAAAAAATCGGCGCACTATAATTTTAAACTATTTTGCCTTTGATTTTGCCCATTTTCAATTCAAACAAAAATAAGATGAAAAAAATTATCGGTGAAATCAGTACTGTCAAAACAACTGACATTGGAGTTGAAAAATTCTCACGTACCACTGGTTCGAGACACTTGATTTATAGAAAACAAGATATGTATCAGTAGTAGGTCGAGTGGTCGAGTCGACTTTTCAAAACCCGTTTCAATTATTTATTTGTGTTTCGGTTTTTCTAAAAAGTTTAATTTTCGAATATCAAATTACTCGTGTTTTTGTTGTCGAAAACCCGGGTTTTTCTTAACTATTATTTTTCAGCTTCAATATATTAGAAACCATAAATTTGTTAAATTCATTGTTAAAAACGGAATATTCTGAAAAACTCTCTTTAAACCGGGTTTGTATTAAAATGGTGCATGCAAGAGAGCTTTAATTTACTTAAAAATTACTCATATAAACGACTAAAAAATTTCAGAACCTCAAAAATTATTATTTTTCTGTGTCATTTTCGAGTTGTTTAAATGTAGTTATTCTGTCATTTTATATTTGGCTATATTAACAAATACTAACAAAAAAATAAAAAAATTTTTGACATTTAAAACTGTTTCTGTTTATTAAATTTTCTTCTTTAAGTCTGTTTTATTAAAGTCGTTTTTAATAATGAACTGTTCTTAATAACAAATTGGTAACAAAAATTGCTATGTAAATTAGATATTAAATGAAAATGAAAATTATTCAAGTTCGAGGCCATACTCTATATTTCTTCATTATGATATTGTCCTAACAAGTAATGTATAGAGTTTTTTGTTTTCAAATTTATTATTTGACCCTTTCAGGAATGTGTTGATAGATCTATTTCGGGAATTTTCTAGGTTCTCATCATAAGAACACGTTTTGAAAGCGGTAACAATCCCATGCCAAACATCAAACATTCATATGAACTAGTTTACTCACTACATGAGAACTAATATACATATGAGTTTGAAGTTAAAGATTATAAACATTGATCAAAAATAAATTGAAAACTTGTTTGATGTGCAAGGTCCACCTCTGGTGGATATTCAATACACGTTTTTTGCTTTTCTCTCCTTTTTATATTTTGTTTAGTTTGAAAACAAACAGGGGAAGTAAACTAGGCGGTACTTTGCCTTTTATACAAGTTTGCATTGCACAATTAAAGGTCGAAAAAAAACATAATTTTTATTTTTAATAAAAATTATAACAAACTTAGATATTAAATTTGATCCGAAAAATGAGAACATATAATTGTTTCTAAAATACATCAAATTCGATACAATCGTATCGAATTAGATCGAATTCGATGCAATTAGAAACAAAGATATTCAATTAGATACATGTACATTAGATACAATTTTATCCGAATTTTATCCCCATACAAATTTTTTGGTATAATTGTGTCGAATTCGATGCATAAGAGTTGATAAAAAAAACATTTGCTAGTTTTTCTCAACAACTGTATCAAATCATGAAATATTAAATGTATCAAATCATGAAATATTAAAAACGATTATATCTAATTTGAAAAGGACTATTTTTAATCATACCTTGTTTGTATGATAACTAGAGACTCCGAGTAAAAACGTTCATATACATTCATATCTTATTTAATATAATATTATATAAAAGATAAAGCTTTATATAGCTTAATATGTATGATAACCAGGTACCGGAAGTTCATGCAGATGCATTTTTCCCCCCTTAAGGCTGAGAGTAGGGCAAACAAAATATCTTTGCGAATCATAAAACTTCTGTTAAAATTGCATCGAATTGTTATTGCATATTTTAGCATATTGTGCCGCAAATGTACATTTTAGCATATTTTGCTTCGAATGCATATTTTTACTTATTCTGCTTTTAGCGCATATTTTTATTCCATGTTTTGCTTAAAATGCATATTTTTATTGCATTTTTCTTAGCTTTTTGTTTTTTTATTCAAGTAATTTTAACAACATAAGCAGAAAATATATTAAACAATGAAACCCATATATTATTCATATATAGTCATAAGAGGTCATATGTAATCATATGTATATATAAATATTACCTCAATTTTCGTTAATGCACACATATGTCGTTAATGCACACAGACGAACATATATGATTCCTGATATGAACATATTAGAATGGTTTATGAACACTAGGCCGGGTCGATTTGTATGGAGGTAAAAAAATCGCTCAGTGTTCAAGGAAAATCGTATTCTAGGGATCAAAATAAGAAACTTTGCCGAAGGAACCATACCTCTAAAACGAATTCCCGACTTTTGACCCGTAGGGTCAAATTTTGAAAAAGCCCACTTTGATATTTCAGAAAGTAGGAGGAAAATCTCCAAGATTATGGGAGTTACTTCTTCTTCGGGAGACGCGCTAGCAGATTAATGCATAAATCATCATTCTAGGGGTTAAAATTTAAGTTAAAATAGGGCCTTTTTAGTCGTGTTTTTTTAGCAAAATGTACAAATCTCGGGATAGAGATATTTCAGAAAATAGGAGGAGTCTTTCCAAGATTAGGGTCTCTATTTCTTCTCCGGAAGAAATAGAGTATAAATATATTCGATTGGGTTGGATATGATTCGGGCACTCTAAATGGGTCAAAGTGGGATTTTTCAAAATTTCACCCTACGGGTCAAAAGTCGTGACATCAGTATTCGTTTCAGAGGTATGGTTCCTTCGGCAAAGTTTCATATTTTGATCACTAGAATACGATTTTCCTTGAACGGTGAGCGATTTTTAAATCGACCGAAGAGTTTAAAGTTTTCAATTTACTCCCACCTTGAAGAAAAATGACGACATAATTTCTCTCAAAATGTGAGTATACTAGATATCAATACGACTTTTTATACGCAATATGATACGTGATATAACGAAGAATTCTGCGTCTTTAACTCAAAAATCATGTTTTTTGAGTTTTGACGTTCTTGCAGTAAATGAGCGATATGAATAATGTATGGATGCATGTGGACATGTAAGCAGCATGTATGTTCATGTATGTAAAATTTAAAACATGAATTTATTTATATGTATATAATTTAAAGTGCCTTGTTTTTGACAAGTTTCTTTAATTTTCTCCGAAACTCTCAAATCATACTTAAGGCTTGTAGGGGAAAATTTTAAAGAAAATTAACACTAAAAAAGTGCATATTTCAATAGTTTTAGTGCATATTTTAAGATTTTTCATGCATATTATATGTAAATTTTTTTAGTACGTGAAGTGTTCCAGATGATCTTATATAATTTTAATCATGGATTTGGTTTTTCGAAAATTTTTGATATGGTCCCATACATATTAAAAGTAGTTATGATATGATAATATGTGATTTGTATGTAAAATATATGTGAAGTGTATGTAGAATTATTCTTTAGCACATGTATTTTGCATCTCAAGAGTATATATTTCAAGCTAGGAAATATAGAGACGAATGCACGATAAATATGCGAATATAAATAACAAATTTTATTATTTTTTTTTTACATTTTTTTTAATTTATAATCATTTTTTAAATTTATTGATTTTTCTATATATTTTTTATGAAGTCGGATTCATACACTTAGAATACTATGTAGGTAAAGACCACTGCAAATGTAGTTAAAAACAAATGAAATTTCACTTAAAGAAAGCACGACCTACATTTCAGTAAATTCAACTAACATTGTCATTTGTTTTTTAATGTTCAAGAAATGAACCACATGTTAATAAAAATAAACAAACATTTATTATTTTATATAACAAAAAACTAATGTAAAAATTAATGTAAAATCATAAAAATAGAGAAAACTGTATTACAACCCAAAACACTACATATTTTTAAAGCAGAAGTTCCCTGAGTGTAAACCTATTCGAAGTTTGTGTCTTAAGTCTTTTGTTTTTACCGTGTTTAAAAAGTAGGGAAAATACGATTCATATGATTACATTTGATATAAAAGTTTTTTTGTTATGTTTATAAGAAGTCCTTTGAAAAATGTATGAAATGCGCTGCTTTTTCATATTTTGAAATAATTTTTAAATAAAGTCTGGTCGAAAAATGTTTTTTTCATATAGACATTTGACAACCATTGGTAGATCATTTTTAAATTGTAATCAAAATCAAGATTTCTTGTCCAGTATACAAATATCGTTATTTAAATGTACTGGAGGAGAATTAACCACTTTTCGTTAATTATTTTAAAACTTATGCGGAACTAAAGTAGCACAACAAAAATATTTTTCAAATTAAAAATAAATAAAATCAAATTAAATTAAATTTTTTATATAATTTTAGTACATAATATTAAGATATTTTTATTTTACAGAAGTTAAGAATATAATTAAATAAAATTTGTTTATTTTAAAATTATCTAAAAAAAAAAATCTCAACTACAAACTTCCGTTGTTAATTTTCTCATTATTATTTGTTGTTTTTAGACAATTTGCAAAAATAAGTTAAAATAACTAGAGATCAATGGCCAAATGCTGAATTTTGTACAGCATTTGAAACATAAACACCTCTTTTATTTTAGCACCCAAAGTCTCTATTAAAATAACAAGAACTTGGAGTTTTTGTTGCAAAAGTTTTAGTTGATTTCCTAAGCAAGTGTTTTTATTGAAGGTCATTTTGAAAATGGTGTAATACCAGAAGACTTTAAATGAACAAAATAAACAGAAATTAAAAAATTACTAATATAAAATTTACATATATAACTTCCCAATGTTTGTGTGTGTGTTTGCCTTTCCAGAACTTTCTGGAGCCAAGAGTGGGCCTAGAAAGCTGAAAGCTTATGGTACTTATAGTACTAATCTCCAGAAAGAACCCTAAGTAGCGGGATTTTTTAATATTTGGTCTAGTGCAGAGGGGGAGTGGTAAACCCAATTTTTGACCATGTTTTAACGATGCATAATGCGGTGATAATTATTCTTTAGCATTCACTTTAGAAAGCTTAGACTTTGGATAGTTAAATAATGTGTGCGTGTGTATGTCTTTGCAAAATTTTCTGAAGCTCTCTGATGATCTCTAAAGATTGATTGTAACGTATTTATACACACAGAAAACAGTTTTGTAGTTGCAACCGAATTTTTATGGTTCCACGTACTATCACTATTATTAAACTTTAAAACTATTATATACTTATTCCTACCTTGAATATTTTTTTTGTTTCAAATTTAAATATGAATGTTTGAACATAGATTTGTATGTACAACAGAAATTGGGTTGCTAATCTTAATATTTTATTAGAGTTACCCAAACTATTAAACAGTTCGACCAGAAAATGCATTTGGTCTGTATTCGGTATTTTAAAGCATTATGGACAAATTTGGCGGATGGAAAAATGTTTATTGGGCTGATTATATGCTATTTTGAGTGTCAAATTTGAAGAAAAGTCTGTAGTTAAGCAATGAATTCACTGTTCGGCCTCAGAAAGTTCGGCCAAATTAAAAATAGTTCGGCAGCCGAACTTTTAACTTTATAGCTAAACTTCAGCTTTTCTCTTAAATTTTATATACAAAAGCGAATTAAATCGGCTCAACAAACATGTTTCCAATACCAAAATTTGTCATCATTGCATCTAGATATCAAAAACTGACAAAATATAGGTTTTTTGGCCGAACTGTTCGATCGGACACTAACGATAACTAATATTTTAGATGATTAGAGTGATGATTTTTTTGCAGGTGAAACTGATATTCAATTAAACTGCAAATATTTGATTCAAGGGATAAAATCGATTTTAGAAATTATACGGCTATTAAACCCTTTACTGCATGAAATGCAGTATCTTAATGAAAGTTGTATATTTTGATAGTGCGTGGAAAATAAGTGAACACTTATTTCGGCGTTTTGCGATATTTTCACTTTTACGATTTCAGATCACCCAATACCCAAAACTGCATCGATAAGTGTATTGGAAAGCTAATAAGTTTTAATGTATATCTACTTCGTTTGTTTAATAAATTTTTTATTACTGCCTATAAATTGTAGTTATATAAAAATTATAAAAAAAAACTTTTATTTTTGAATCTCCATTTTTTTTTATCAATTTTCGCCACATAAAAGTGTAAATCTCCAAATTTACCATTGTTTAGGATATATAAGCTGTTGAATATTGCAACAGAGATTTGGCTTAATCGTAATTTATAAAAAAAAAATGGGCCTTATTCGTTACATATATGTATAAAATTGCAAGTAAAGGGTTAAGGCTTCCATTTGGCTTTTTATCTTTTCAAGAAGTGCTATATGATGGCCAAAATAATAAAATTAACACATATATCTAAATGGCACATTAATAAGATTTTACACTATAATCAACCACTATTTAGGTACTTCAAATCCGTTTGCTTTAATCAGTTTCTGCAAGGCGGTTAAATGTTATGGCAGTTTAAATTTTAAAATTTAAAAAAATTTCAAAAATCACATTTTTTTGATTGAATTAAAAATATTTCGCACATGTATTGTTTAATATTTTTTAGCGTTGTCATGGAAATTTACTCTCTTATTTTGTGATTTCTGTGGTGTTTTAGAAAATTTAATTTTTGACTTAAAATTTAAGCGATATTTAAAAATTATGATTTGTTTTGAAGATTATATTTGAATTTAACGTTATCAGTTGAAGAGAAATGTATATCCGTCAAGTAGTTTCCAACTATGTGATGCTTTTTAATAATTACTAAACTTCAATTAGTCCATGAACTACACTCAGGGAATTTCTGCTTTAAAAATATGTTATTGTTTGGATTGTAATACAGTTTCTTTATTTTTAATGTAAATGTCAGTCATTTATTAACTTTGTAGTTCATTTAAAAAAACAAACCACATAAAATGACTGTTTTATGATTTTACATTCATTTTTGAGAGTAGTTTTTTGCTATTTAAAAAAATAAAAGTTTGTTTATTTGTTACTAACATATTTGGTTAATTTTTACTACAATTGTGGTTAGTTTTTGGAATATGGAAGTCGTCATTTCTTTAAGTGAAATTTAATTTATTTTTAACTACATTTGCAGTGCTATTTACCTACATAGTAGGGCGGGTCGATTTGTAGGGAAGCAAACAAATCGCTCAACGTACAATGAAAATCGTATTCTAAGGATCAAAAAAAGAAACTTGGTCGAAAGAACCATACCTCTAAAACGAAATCTGATGTCCCGAAGGGGATTTTCAAAACTTGACTTTACGGGTCAAAAGTCGGGACATCAGAATTCGTTTTAGTGTTATGGTTACTTCGGCAAAGTTTCTTATTTTGATCCCTAAAATACGATTTTCCTTGTACGTTGAGCGATTTTTAAATCGACCCCGCACTACAACAAAGTATTCTAAGTATAATTATTTCTTAAAAATTTTAATGCTCCCCTGGTTTGTGTTAAAGCATTGGCAAATCGCACAAATAATGTTAATTTAGACGAATTTCGTGCAAAAGTGTTGATGTGTGCCAGAGCAAAACTTGTTTAGACAAAAGAGTAAATTTTCAAGCACACAGTCAATTTTTAAAAAATAATTTGTGATGGCGATCAAATATATTTATTTGTCACTATTATTACTAGGTTTAAAAATTTCTCAATATCATTGTTTGTCAAACCATAACGGTTTGAAGTCAAAATAGAAATATATCCACAACCAAAAAGTCGGTAGTGATAGCGTCAAATAAAAAAATCTAAAAAATAATTAAAAATTATTTAAAAAAAAAAAAAATCTAATTGCAACAAAATGTAAAATTTTTACAAAAAAAAAATCCAATTTTTTACCACAGTCGTCCTTTAATAGAAAGAAAATACTAATTTCTGCGAGCAATATAAATAAATCTATTAATTAAATAAGAATTACATGCATTACATTCAATATTATAAAATTCAAGCTATAAACAATACACTTGATATGAAAACAATACCCTTTCCAGGCTTTTTGAGATAATATACACTGCGTTGCATAACTATAATTACAATGATTTTTGCTATTTTTTCTAATGTTACAAAAATTGTTTTAAAACTTCTAATTGTTTTTAAGAGTGTGATAACTGAACTCTTGTTCAGGAAAATTTAAGAGATTACTTTAAAGAAAAATGTCTGTGCCAATGTTAT
>CM037853.1:44097773-44116773 GCA_021234595.1 Delia radicum | reverse complement strand
TTATTTTATTAATTTATTTATTTATTTATTCAAGTTCTGTAATATAAAGCCATCCAGGCCAAAATCTTCCTTTTTTAACATATTGTGATATCAATAGTAGTAAATAATAGATTACAATGCTCTCCTTAGTATACTATCAAGTGTATAACACACAATTTTAACTTAATAAAAAAAAAAATAAATAAAAAAAATATATGTAAACATGTTTCATTAAAAAATAAATACAAAAAAAAAAAAAAAAAAAAAAAAAAAAAAAAACTATTTTAGCCACTACACTAATTGTGGGCAGTAAATATTATTGCTTGACAAGTACAAGTTCACACCCCTCTCAGTAAAAAAAAAAATAGTTGTCTTTCTTTTTTTTTCACTGTAAAAAAAAATATCTCCAAAACTTGAAAAAAAATCACTAAAAATTAAAAAAAAAAAAATAGCCAAAAAGAAAAAAAAATCGCCAAAATTAACTCATTAAAGACTCGTCATAGATCCGCTGTACATTTTGTAAACAAACTTTGCAGATAGTATATAGAACAATGCTTTTTTATAAGAAGTGTCTGTATTTTTCCCCTAAAAGCGGCATCTAGTGGAAATATTAGCAAAAAATGTTAAAACTGACAATATAAATCATAGAAGTTTGAAGATAATTTTAATAATTTAAATTTTGTACAATTTTGTGAACAAATTATTTAATTTATTTTATATAATTGAAGGGCTTATTGTAAAAACATGATAAGCCACATTTTATTATTAGTTTATTTTTGCCTTTTAAAGGTTAAAAAAATGCGAAAAATATGAATTTAGCAGGATGTTTATACTCCAAGTAATTGTAATAAGTTTTTAAGCAAGACTTCTATCAAATATTAATCAATGGAAGTCTAGAAAACAGTGAAAAAACCATAAAACAAAAAATGTGGCTTATCAAATTTTTACAATAAGCCCTTCAATTATAATTTTTTACATATGATAATTTATTCAAAAATATAAGAAAAATATTTTTTTAAGTTCGATTTTTAAAATTGTTTAGCAGCATATTTAGGTATTTTACCATTTTAATTTAACACTCTAATTGGCAAACGCTGTTTTGCAATGAAATACCATACCATTTGCTTGTCTTGAAAAAAACTGTTGACATCACCTTATTGGCCGACAAACTAACCTTGGCCTTCTTCGGAGCCGGTTCAACCTGAGACACCCATTGTTTAGACTGCTGCTTGGTCTCCCGAGTGTTGTAATGGATCCATGTTTCATCCACAGTTACAAAACGAAGCAAAAACTTATTCGAATTGTGGTTAAACAACTTCAAACAATCCTTTGAAGTTGTCACACGATTACGTTTATGGTCAATTGAGAGCAAACGCGGCACCCATCTTGCAGACAGCTTTCTTAAAACCCAACTGATCAATTAAAATCGAAACCACACTGCCATATGAAATGCCTATGGCATCAACAATCTCATGCACTTTTACTCTTCGATCGGCCAACACCATATTGTTGTTTTTTTTTGGACATTTTTGGGTGTATTGACCTCAATTGCCTGTCCAGAACGTTCAGCGTCACGAAAGTCAGTAAACCACTTTTTTACTATTGAAATCGATTATGCAGAGTCCTCATAGTGTTTATCCAGCTTTTCCTTGGTTTGATAGACGGTTTTGTTTACCGCAAAAAATAATGTTTAATGAGCACTCGAAATTCATTTTTAAAAAAATTCACGAGGTTGTACGTTTCGAACAGCTGTTAAACGCAAAGTAAATGACGGAACTTGCTCAAAATTTGACAGTAGTCTATTAACAGGTGGTTCTTGTTGGGAGCAGTGTTGCATTTCATATAACTATGAGGGAAGTTCGAAAAGTCACGGACTTATTGATCCGCCCTCGTATTGTTATTATTGTGCTTCTATTTAAGAAGATATAGCGATTTTCGCTATTTGGAAAAAGCTAAATTAGACGAAAAAGTATATGAGCTTCAATAATCCGTCTATTTAGAGTTAAGACGATGTCCTTTAGAGGTATCCTGATATAATCCTGTGTATATTTGGACCAAAGTAAGGACTTTGGTAAAATTGTTAACCCTCAACCGATACACTATCATCCATACACAGCTGTGAATTGGGATTTTCATTTTAGGGGGGGTTCTCCCCCATGATTTTGGGGGAGAATCCAAATCCAGAAATGTTGCCTAAATTATGTAAAAATTCCATTAAAACACTCAAAAATCTGTTTTAAAAAATTGCATTGTTTTAAAAAGTACGATTTTGGAAAAAAAAAATTATATTTTTTTTTAATAAAGATATTGATACAAAGTAAACACAACTTTTTATATACATAAATGAACATTCTTTCAATAAAAAATAATATGAATAACATACAGATATGTAGATATATATAATATTTTGTTTAAGTGTGTCAAATTCAATCAATATTTAATTTATTATTATTTTAAACATATCGCACTTGATTAACAAGAGGGTATTAACTCAAAATTTTTAAAATATCACTTTTTTCAAGAAATCAACTAACAACATCAATATCTATTTATTGTAAAAATTTCAACGAATTCCGATTACTCTTTCATCTCGAAAACCACTTTTGAGACCATTTTGATGATAATGTAGTGATTACCTTTATTTCAACAAATAGGTATTATTTATATTAAAAATAATCAAACTGTTTTATTTATATTTGGTTGTATTTTGAGTTGATACTGTTTTGTTGATAAAATTTGTTTTATTCTATAAATTTAAATCGATAAAATTTCAAAAAAAATTTTATTAACCTCAAAAAATTGATTTTTTTTTGCAATGAGTGGTAAAATTTAAAACAAAAACAATGTTTATATATTTTCAAATGGAATTTGCTTATTATGATATGTTTGAATTTTTAAATTCTGTTAAAATGTGGCCATAAACAGTATTTTGACTCTACTGAAAATTTTAAAATTTTGAGTTAATACCCTCTTGTGTGATATATTTTCTCTATTATTAGTTATACAAGGTGGCGCAAAAATAACCTTCCGATGTTTTTTGGCTGTAATTTAAAAAAAAAATGAAAAACTTTGATTCTTCTTGTGGATTATTTTTATTTGGTATTTTAATTTTTTTTACATCAAGTCGAGAATATGATGTCATGTAAATGGCCGCCGCCACAGTTGATTGTCATTTGAGCCCTTTTTATGGCATTTTCCATCACTTTGGCCAAAAACTTCCGGAGATAGGTCCTCACATTCTTGACGGATATTGTCTTTAAGAGCTGCAAGAGTCTGAGGCTTGTTGACATAAACCCGCGACTTCAAAAAGCCCCACAAAAAGAAGTCTGGAGCGGTCAAATCAGGCGATCTTGCTGGCCAGTGCAAATCGCCAAAACGGCAGATTAGGCTTCGGATGGCTTGAGCGTATGTTACACGCGATTGGCGGTCAGCAGCTAACAGCTGATGCACCGTCTGGACTTTGTACGGAAACATCTTCAAATCTTGTACCAAATTCGCTGTAAAGACCGTCGACTGATACCCATTTGCGTGGCACGTCGTCTGGTCGATGTCGACGGCGCTTCCATGACATCCTCGGCTACAGCAGCAATATTCTCTGCAGAACGGCTACTCCGGGGTCTGCCACGCCTGGTAGCATCTCGTGTTGTGCCAGTCTCTTCGAGGCGAGCGGCTAAACGTCTCAGTGTTTTCAACCAGTAGGCGTTGGACGGCCAGGAAATCTGCCGACGAAATTCACGTTGTGCCAAAGTCACCGACCGATTATTGGTCAAATAAATAGTCACCAATATTCCGCGTTCTGGAGCAGTGTAGCGTAACATTGTTTATTAGCGTGTATTTCGCATGTGTTTACTACACAAATGTCAAAACAGAACTGACATTAGGGGCCAATCCCAAAATTTATAGCATTTTCTGATAGGAGGATTACTTTTGCGCCACCTTGTATTAATGTACAAAATTTACTAACTTTTGTTACCAAATAACAAAAAAACACGATTTTTATTTATTCATTTGACACTCATGTCATATAAAACAGTTTAGTTTACTGAAAATACTAGCTCCACATCTGTATACGTAACTGCAGCATGTTTGAAAGCATGTAATTCCGAAGGGGATTAGTTTCAATGTATGAATCATTTTCATTACTATAAAAAAATATATTTTTTATTTTAGTCAAAGTTTGTAGGACAGTATTTCCATTGAAAACTTTATTAAATTTTTCTATAATTTCTTTGTTGTTGGCATCTTTAATCTTTTCCTTAACGCAATCAATAACATTTAAACTTTCATTTATAGAATCCTTTTGTTTTCAATTTGGCGATGCTCAAACAAAGTATTTTTTAAAATAATAAATGAATTGCCAAACTTATAAAATAATTTTTTTTTCCGTATTTTGGAGTTCATTATTGAAAAAAAAATAATATTTGCATAATAGAATTTAACTGTTATGAATGACAGATACTAATAAGTAGGGGTGGATTACAAGCAACGATAGTAATGGCGTAAGTTGAATAAGGACAGTACTGCAGAGTTAAAATAATTAAAAAAAGGGGCAAATACTGCAGTTTGTGGCAAATGCAAAAAAAAAAAAAAAACTTGCCCTAGATATACTATCGTGGGTGTAAACCAACCACCCCCTGAGTGTTGGGTTCAACGTAAAAAAAAAAAAAAATATCAGCTCGGAATAAACAAGTCAAAAATGCTTCTTAACATAAATAAACTTATAAATGATGATTATATTATAATTAAATGAAGATTTTCATGAACAATTATATACTAAACTATGAAATTCTAACTTCTGGGTGGATTCCACCCAGACGATAGTAATGCAGGGTTAATTATCTTTATCCAGTCAAAAAAATATAGCCGTTAGTATTGGGTCAAAAAAGGAACACTGTCAACAATGAGTTAAAAAATTCGCCAAAAAGAAAAAAAAAATCGTCAAAATTAGAAAAATTCTACAAAAATTGCAAACAATTCCGAGGCCATACTCTATGTTTCTTTATTAGGATATTGTCCTAACAAATAATCTATAGAGTTTTTGTTTTCAAATTTATTTATTATATATATTATATATATTAATTGTATGAATGTTTGATGTTTTGCATGGGATTGTCACTTCTTTCAAAACGTGTTCTGATGATGGGAACCTAGAAAATTTCCGAAAGTGGTCAATTAATAAATTTGAAAACAAAAACTCTATAGATTATTGGTTAGGACAATATCCTAATAAAGAAATATAGAGTATGTCCTCGAACTTGAAGAATTTTCATTTTCATTGCACAATTAAAGGTCGAAAAAACATAATTTTATTTTTAATAAAAATTATATCAAACTTGCACACAATTTTTAAAAATTGTTCTAGTTTTTGAGATATGCACATTTTAAATTTTATTTAGGCGATTTTTGTAGAAAAAAAAATTAAAAAAGTCTGTGGTCGATGTTGAAAATAAATGATTGTTTTTCTCTTCAATTCTTGGTTCTCGAGAAAAATGCGATCTAAAAATCTGGACAATCAAGTCGAAATTTAGGATCGGTATTGGGACAATGGAAATAAGTTTTAAGCTATGGAAGTTCTAACATCAAAACAATTAAAATTCTATAAAAAAAACAATAGAACAAAACAACGCATAAATTTTACAAAATATTTTAATTTTTATTCAATAAAATGAACATTATACTTATTTTAAAATTTTTTTCTTTGCACTTGATTTTGTTTAAAGATTCATTTAATACAAATCAGAGTATTAAAATAAAAAGAGAGGAGAATTTAAACATGATTTTAAAGAAATTTTTATCTTATAGCAATTTTTCCAAAATAAATTAACACAAAAATAAAAGAAAAAAAAACGCACACACTTTAAAATTAATAGTAAACTATATATTAAAAAAAAAATCCTACACAAGTTAAGACATTTGTTTCTTTTTGTACCGGGGGATTAGTCTTTTGTTTTTGTAAATAAATAAACAAACTACACTTTTGAGTGTAGTTTTTCATTTACTTCCAATAGACTAGACTATATACTTAATTAAATACATTTGATTCTGTGGCAAATTCATCTTGACCATAATTATAATCTCCACTTGACTGGGCTACTTCGTCTTGAGCTTTAAATTCTTCACGATTAAAAGTATTTTCTTCACCGGTACGTAAACGTTGAAAGACTAGAATATTTTTACCAGTTCTTGTTTGTACGTGCTGTAAAAGAGAATCAACATTTAATTGTTTCTCCTTAATGAGGATAGACCATTCGTTAAGGACTAATTGGGGGTCAACATTATTGTTTACCTCCGCATTGGCAATCCTATATAAAAGTTTATAATCTACAAGAAATTCATTGATTGTTTAGTCAGAGGTTCATATAAAACGACATGAGATGGTTTGGCAGTGCGTGGATATGAGGGTATGTGTGAACGTAACCAGTGAACGGGAGAGTCATAAAATTGATCTGCTTCGTCTTTATAGTTAGGTTGCTGTTTTAAATTAGGCTCGCAAGTAAGAAAACGCATAGTAACATTCTGATGAATATGGCTAAAAAAAATTTAATTTTTGTTAATATCTACGCCTCGGAAAAAAAAACACCAAAAAACTTACCTATAATATGGAGTAGAATGACAAGGCATTAAATATAATATACTAGCAGAATGTTGTTGCTCATCACGATATTGAGAGGCTACATCACGTAATTTAGACATAACTTCTATGGGTCCCTTTTGATGAACCGTACTTAAATACCAAGCTGGTAAAGCATTTCCTAAAACAATTACACCAGCTATAAACCATAAGGATAATCTAAAAAATAGAATAGATATTAAAATCTATTTCGCACAGCTCATACTATTTTTCACAAACCTTGAAGCTTTGTAACTCCATCTCGTCAAAGTATCAGCGGTTATGTACAAGCAAAGCGGCAGTAATACGCTTACAAATCTAAATTCTTTGTGAGCAACTGTACTCAACACAACCAGGGACAGAATAATTATAATAAGTAAATACCTGCGTACAGGATAGACTTCGCGATTTCTTACTGTTTCCATGATACCAAAAATGAAAGGTAATAAATTAATACCCAGAACTGTGGGTAACCCAACTGTAAAGTACCAATACCTGAAAAAAAAAAAAAAATTTGGAAAAACATGAATTAACACAAAATAAAAATTTTCAGCTATACAAAGTTCACTCAGATTAACCCGTTCTATCTGATAATTGGGTGGTTTTTAAAAATAAGGTGAACTCCGCGATAACGTGAACACCAGAAAGTGTGAACGACTTAGAAAGGTTAATAATTTTTTTTTTATACAAAGTCTGAAAGCTCAAAAAAGTCAACCAAAATTTTGAAGGATTTTTTTTTTAAGTTTCTTGTTTTAGAAAATCTCCAAATAAAAATTTACATTTTGTCTTTATGTTAGACACTTTTTAATGTAAATGACCTTCCAGTCAAACTATGATAAAGGGTGTTTTTTATACAGATATAGAACTATAAGATGGCAACACTTTTTTAACTGGCGGCCATTTTGTCAGCTGTCAAGTGATTTATGTTTAGTTTGGTTTGGCATTTCAACATGAATAGACGGACGCCTGAACAACGCTTCCAAATTGTGCAAATTTATTTTGAAAATCATGGTTCTGTTCGAAATACGTATCGCGCACTACGTCCATTTTACGGTCAACATAATCGTCCATCAGAGCAAGTAATTCGATTAACTATGGAACGTTTTCGCGTATTTGGAGTGATGATAATCCTCAAGTGTATGTTGAGACATCCAGAAAAACTGACTGGTGTGCTTTATGGGCTGGTGGAATCATTGATCCATACTTCTTTAAAAACGATGCTGGTCAGAACGTTACAGTCAATGGTGACCGCTATAGAGCCATGATTACTGACTTTTTCGTTCATCAATTGAACAACCATGATGTGCAGGAGCTGTGGTTTCAACAAGACGGCGCAACATGTCACACAGCTCGTACCACAATTGATTTATTGAAGGATACGTTTGGTAACCGCATAGTTTCACGTTTCGGACCCGTGAATTGGCCTCCAAGATCGTGCGATTTAACGCCGCTGGACTATTTAATGTGGGGATATGTGAAGTCGCTAGTCTACGCCGATAAGCCCTTTTGATTTATTATTTTTTGAGTTTTTTTTCCTAAGTTTTAGTCTTTTTTTAAATGGTTTACACAAAATTGCTTGTTTACCGCAATTAAAAAAGTTAGAATTACACATGGTAAAACCTTAACCATCTAACGGGTAAGGCTGCCTCAGGGCAATCTTCATAAAATTTACCACAAATGCGTCAAATAAGCGTTTTATACTTAGAAATTAATATATTCAGATAGAAAACTAAATTTTCTAAATATTTTGCGGAGAAATTTTTCATGTGCCGTTCACGATTTGGAAGCGAGAAAGCTTCAAAATCAAAATTTTGTAAAATTTCAAAAACTAATTATTCAAAAAAAAAAAATACAGTTTTCAAAAATCTAAAAAACCAATTTAAGTTGACTAAAAACTCTTTATAATAAAATATAAGTAAAATTGAAGCTTTATCTTTAATAATAAGTCCTTACATTAGTCCAAGGACTCACAGGATTTTATCAGGATTACTCTAAATGACATCGTCTACTTATAAACTAATAGACGGGTTTTTATGAAATTTTACAGAAAGAAGAAATTAAGTATTAATAGCAAAGCGTTGAAGTTTGAACAATATAAATTGAAGTTTAGATACTTTTTCGCCTAATTTCGCTTTTTACAAAAAGCGAAAATCGCGATATCATAAATAGGAGCAGAAAAAAAAATATTTTTTCGAGCGTGGTTATATCTTGGCAGGAGAAATATTTTTTCGAGCGTGGTTATATCTTGGCAGGAGAAATATTTTTTGTCCAAAACTTCTCTTTTATATGCTTTAGTGTCCAAATGCCCCCTAAAATATTTTGGCTCATATCGCCTAAATTAGGCAACGATAAACAATTTTGTTGTAGAACTTATTATTTGTTTTTCGAGTGGAGCACATGGTATGAATTTCGTTGCAAAAACATCGTTTGCCAGTTAGAGGGTTAAGACCCAATTTTTAGGATGTAAATTATCATTAAAATAAGTTTAACGAGCATTATAACTGGCATACTGCTTGTAATGGGCGCTGTGGTGTAATGGTTAGAGCGTTTGTACTGTTACACAGATGGTTCCGGGTTCGATTCCCGGTGACGGCAACATCAATTTAGAAAAATAATATGTATGAGTTTTCTATCCCTCATATGTATCGCAGCTCATACCTTCGGTGTTCCAATAGCACTTAACCCCACCCAAAGTAAAATAATGAATCAGGGCTATGAACCAAAAAGCTTCAATAAGTTCACCAACTCTCCATCAGGTGGCGAGCAACAACTGTTCTAAGACTTATCATCTCGCGCAATTGCAGTGTTGCCATGTTTGAAGCCCTTCATCTTTCCCCACCTTTCATCTCTCCACTATACAATCTCCAAAGAAAACAACACATTAATAAATAGGAAGAATTTCCTGTGTTGCTTCTCTTTAAAAAAAAAAAAAAAACAAATGGCTGACAAAATTCGTTCTCGGTTTAACTAACATCTAAAAAAAATATTTTTATTTATATACTCGTTTTTGTCGATTTTACTATATTTTCTATTTTACTATATTTACACTTTAGAGGACATGTTCCCTAATGTGGTCCTATAGAGTTGTTTTGAAAATTGATATATAACTTTTTTTTAAATATAGCTGATGATGATGTATTTGGATTTGGAATATTCCACTTAGTTTTATTTTATATATCCCAAATAACAGATGTATGGCCACATTAGGTAACATTTCCTTATGATTTTAAAAGTTTTAAATTTTTTATTCTGTAAAATAAAATACTTCAAAATTTAATTTCTACTAATTTCCACAATTATGAGGAATTTCAAAAGTTTGCGACACTACAAGGCAATATATTTATTTATTTATTTATTTCAAAAATATTTTACAAAGTAAATTTATAAAATATAACAAAAAAGGCGCCGGGTAACTAGACCATATGCGCTCAAAAAATTAATATTAAATTTTAAATTTAGTATTTCGAAAGAAAAAAAAATAAAAGTTTTAAATCTAAATAATTAAAGATAATTGGCCTTATACGTTTTGAATATTATGCTTCTGTAGACTTCTTCGTATGGTAGATAGATTGTCGTCAGCTCTACAGTCCAGTATCTTCTCAAGCGGTTCATCAATTTTGGAATTCGGACATTCGACGAGTATATGAGGAATAGTGAGGACAACATCGCAAAAAGAACATTTTAGTGGGTCCGTTTTTTCATAATAATGTTTAGTATTAAAAACCGCTTTACCAACTCTTAATCGTGCCAACATAATACATTGGCTTCTAGTAAAATTTTTGTTGTAATTTGGCCTGATGGAAGGAGGGATTTGTTGCCTTTGTATATTTTTAAAAGGGTTTGATAAAGCTTTTGAAAAACATGGTGTTTCGGTGATTTCGTTTAAATGAAGTGCGCCCTTAGCAGCGCTGTCGGCACTTTCATTACCTTTAATCCCAATATGAGAAGGAATCCAAAGTATAAACGTTTGATTATTTGTAGACTGGTATAAAAGGTCATCATACAAGCCATTGTGATTTTTTATTAGAGCCCTGGTGACACTAAGGCTATCTGTGCAAATTAATGTTGTGCCTCTATGTTGCGCTGAGTAACCAATAGCACTATTAATTGCTGCAATCTCAGCAGTAAAAATACCAGTGTAATCAGGCAAACGAGTTTCGTTAACAACTTCAAACTGGGATGTTGATATTTGATTGACAATAGAGAAAGACGTTAAAACCGTTATGAAATGAACCATCTGTATAAAGAGTCAAGGTCGGTGAATAAGATGAAATTTTCTCCTCCAGCATTTTTTTAAAACAGATTGGATTTGTAGTGTTCTTGTTAAATACGCTTAAACTGTCATCGACCCTAACAATAGCGCCCGCGCTATTGTTGGTGATTGGTTTCCTTGGTATTGATAAATTATTTTCCCTCAAAAGAAAAATTACGTTTCCAATTGAAGACGATATTCGATTTGAAGGATTGTTAAGATGTCTCCAAAATGTTTCATGAAGTCCGTCCGATGTTATTGTAATGGACCTAGATGCCAGGCCGACACAGCTCTTCTCAAATAGACTTTGAAATCTGTAAAATTTGCCTCAAGACGAAGTAACTGAATTGGTGTTGGACGAAGCAATCCGGAAGCTGTTCTAAAACAGTTGTTTAAGGAAGTGTTGAGTTTAGCCATGTTTCTCTTAGAGGTCCAACCGTAAATTGTGATGCCATGCATCAGCACACCAATAGTTAAAGAACGACAAATGTTAAGTGCAGTTTCAATATGAGGCCCTTTATTTCGCGAACAAATTAGCCGTAGTAGGTTGTTTATTTTGCTTAGTTTAGTTGTCAAATGTTTCACGTGAGCGTTCCAAAGAAGATTTCTTGTGAAATGGATACCTAATATTCTCACTTGTTCAGCAATCTGTAGTTCGATGTTTCTGATACTTATTGTGTTAGGGTTGCATTCTGTTTTTCTGCAAACGTGAAGTATTTCAATTTTTTCAGCTGGAACAATTGCCCCTCTGCTTTTTGCCCAGTTGTGAACTTTAAGGTCTAAATTGTCTAAGTTTGCACGAACAACTTCCGCCTTCCCGGAAGCAATAGCAAAAATATTATCTGCATAAATACCAACATAATCAATTCCTGGTAGGTTTTGTATGGCCTTGGCTAGGGAGTTTGCATAAATAGTGTAAAGAACTACAGAAAACGGGGATCCCTGAGGGACTCCATTATCCAAAGGGTATGTAGAAGAGAAGTATCCGTCAACTTTAACGGTCACCTTTCGGTTATCCAGGAACGACTTAATAAGCCTTAAAATTTCCTTGGGAATGCCCACTCATTTAGCTCAAGTATGATGTACGTTGAAATTACTCTATCAAATGCTTTTTCTATGTCCTCTGAGAGAACAAGGCTGTGTTTTCGATTTTTTAAATTTCCCCTTAATATCACTTCCAACTGATGACAAATGCTATGTACTCCATGCCTTGGTATAAAAGCGTGTTGCAATTTGGAAATGTTTTCCCTTGTATGCTTCCAGAATCGTTTAGCTAAAATCTTCTCAAAAATCTTAGAGAGCACTGGTAATAGCGATATAGGCCGGTACCCATCCAATTGATTAGGGTCTTTGCCGGGTTTGGGAATTGGTGATAAAATAGCCGTTTTCCAATCCTGTGGGAATACTCCATTTGCTAAAATATTATTATATAAGTCGCAGAGGCGAATCTTTAAACTATTTGGAGCATGTTTGACCATTGAATATGTAATTTTATCACGGGCAGGTGTTGAACCTTTTAATGTTCTTAAAGTGTCGTTAAGTTCAGTGATATTAATTTTACTATACAATAATGCATATTGCCGACTAGATTGAGGTAAAATATCAATATCAAGGTTTTTCTTACTTTCCACAATTTCAGGATCAAAAGCCCCGTCTGAACTAAGTGAACACCAAAAATTTGCAAAACGGTCGGCAATTTCCTTAGGATGAAAAATGTTGTGGTTGTTGATACAAATGGTAGGAAAGTTGTTAATTCTGTCAGCTCTTAGGTTATTTACTTTATTCCACAAAAAACGAACGTCCATTTTAGGATTCAATGAGTTAAGAAAATTTTCCCAAGTAAGTCTCTTTGCGGTTTTACTCTCCCTTTTAACTTTTGCACATGCTCTTCTATATTCTATGCCGTTAGACTGTGTACGACGTCTTTTAAATAATTTCCAGGCTTGATTTCTTAATTGTAACAATTTTGCAATTTCGGAGTTGAACCACACTGGATTGTTCTTAGTTGTTGGCTTACGACTAACTGGAATGGTTTCATTTGCTGTCTTTCTCAGTATACGTTTTAATTGAGCAGCTTCTTTGTTAATATTTATAGATTTTTCAAAATTTTGGGCAACCTCGAATGCCTTTTTTTCAAAACGAGTCCAATCAGCCTTCTTATCCAGAAATCTGGAAGAAAATTGTTTCTTTACTACCTCTATATTGTTTGTAATTTTAATGGGAAAGTGATCTCCAACTTCTGGCATGGGCAAGCAAGTCCAAACTAATTCCGGAGCAAAGTCTGCACTGGACATGGATACATCTACTGAGGTAAGAGTATGTCTTGTACTGAGTAAAGTTGGCGAGCCATCATTCAAGATAACGAAACCCTTATCATCTGCAAAAGTCTCCCAGATGTTCCCACTAGAAGAATTAAGAGCAGAACCCCATAAAACATTTTGTGAATTTAAATCGCCCAGTAAAAGATGATGTGTATTATGAGCCAGAGATATGCTGTTAACAATAGAGGTTGTCAAATTTGAATCATGCTCTTTGTATATATTTGTTATTTGTAGATCTGTGCCACAGCGGATGATAATAGACTGAAACAATAAATCTGCAGAAGATGTTGCATGTTGTGTGACGTTAATATTACTCTTAATGAGTAGGGGCAATTCCCGATTTTGCATAGTCGTAATCTTTATTATGGTGGTAAATTTTATATCCAGGCATGTGTAACATGTGTAGATTTTGTCGATTATATGTGTTTCCTGTAAAGCTATAATATTAGGTTTATGCCTGGCAACTAGAAGTTCAAGAGCATATTTATTTTTTATAAATCCTTGTATATTCCATTGAAGAAGAGTGATGTTTAGGCCAATATCCATAATAAAAATAAATTATTTTTTGCCTCTTTTAGGCATGGTGTTCTTTAAAGTATTTGGTGTAATTAATGTATTTAACTGGGGAAAGTTATTATACATTTGTGTAATAGGTGTTGTTTTATTTTCAGAGTTATTCAAATTTATTCTTGGTGGACTATTTAAGTCCAAACCTTGATTTATATCATTGATAATCATTTCCTCAGAAATGTTTTGATCAATAAACATATGTTTTGTTGTGTTATCGTTATCGTTATCTATATTCTCAATGAAAATGTCATCACTAACAGAAGTGTCATTTTCCAAACTAATTGCATCTGTATAAAAGTTATTTGAAGAGTTTGGTAAAAATGATGAGTTGTTGGGTGATTCTATTTGGGTTGCTGTATTTTCATAAGCATCGATAGTTTGTTGTTGTAAAATTAAAGTAGTATTTGAGGTTTTTTTAGTTGTGCTTGTGTTGGTTGATTTTTTAGGAGATGAATTTACTTTGTTGTTGTTTAGTTTTGAGGGTGAATTGTTTGATGAGCGAGACTTCTGTGGTATTTTTTCAACAGTCGAATTTAAATTTGTTGATGTTTTATTTTGTTCGTTTTCCTGATTTGTTTTGGTTTGCATATTTTTATTGTTTGGTGATCCATTATTTAAGATCTGTGCGTATGTTGGTGTTTTATCACCTTTTCTTAAAATTGGTTTAAGGGTATTAGTAGCAGGGTTGTCATTATAAATTTCCCAGGCTTCTCTGGTAGTGCATTTTTTGATTATTCTAATATAGTTGACTGATTTGTGTTTCCAAAAAGTTGGACAATTTGGATCATTTGAGGTGTGTGCATCATTTTGACAATTTAAACAGTACTTGCGGGAACATATTTGGTGAGGTGTTGGAAAGCCGCAATCTTTGCAATGTTCAACACTTCTGCAACGGTTCTTTGTATGGCCGAGTCTCTGACAATTAACACATCTCATGGGATTTGGGATATATTCGTCAACAACTACTCTTTCCCAACCAAGTTTTAAAGTTTCAGGGCGATAAAATAGATCAAAAGTGATAATTGCAGCCCCTGTTGCGATTATGTTGTCTCCATCTTTTTTTGTGATTTTGCGTACTTCTATTACCTTTTGATCTTTAAGAGATTCAAGTATCTCTTCCTCTGCTATATTTATGATTTTTCTTGAGAAAATTCGTCCTTGTGTAGTGTTCAATGTTTTATGAAGTGTAACTTTTACAGGGATGCTATCAATATATGCTGCCTTTAAAAACTTTTCCGCCGTTTTACTGTCAGGCACTTTAATTAAAAGATCACCACTCTTCATTTCATTGACCTCCAAACGGTCACGTGATATAAAGTTCAGTCCTCTTTCAACCTGAAAAACGTTGTAGGAGGCTAGAGGTAATATTTCTGCATTTTCTTTTAGTGATCTGGCTGACGCAACTAAGAAGCGTGGTCGACATTCATCATTAGCAGTTTTTCCTGGCAAAGGTACGAAGTCTTCTGAGCGTAATCTTTTGTTTTTGTTGGGTTTGCCTTTTCCGGCCTCAGGAGCAAGCTCCTTAAACCTGTTGTGGTTCGGGGGGTGAACCCCGTTCATATTGTTACACAGAAAAACACTCTTTTACAAAACAGTTGTATACCAAATTAAAGAAAATAATCTATTAAAAATTGTCCAAACAACAAAAAAATAAATTATGTAAATACACACGCGATAACTATAAAATTATCGATAACACGTTAAATATCCGTCAAGAGAAAAACGTTGTTTACTCGGCAAATGCCTGACACAGACTGACAAGGCAATATATTTTCAAAATTGTTTTTTTTTTTTGTGACGTGAATAACCTTTTTTGTATTTTTAAACATCCTAAATTTTTGATTGGATTTAATTAAAGTTACATAAATTTATAGTAACACACAGGTTAATACACTAAAAAAAAATGTGTTGTCATACATTAGAATTTAAGAAAATTATTATTATTATTTTGGAAATTTTGTTTGCCTGTTTTATGATATTTAATTGGGGTTAGGGTTACTTATTTGCAGGAAATCATATTAAATATTTTTAAATTCACAAAATTACAAATTTTATATAAGGATTTGTTTTGGGGTTATGAAAATTTAGTTTGATCCAGAGTACGTATTTGCAGTTCTTTTTCATTTCATCTCCACGTACAATGTTATATGTTTTCTGTTTTAGTTTTTACACACACCACGAAAGATAAAACAAAAAATGTTTCCATTCCATGTGTTTCCATTTGAAAATAAACCTTGCATCTCATTCTCATGCGTATGATATTTTATTTACTTGTTTCTCTTTCATAGAATGAAAAATGAATCGTAAATAATTCGGTGAGTTTTTAACATTGAAAAAAAAAAAAAAAAAAAAAAAAAAATATTTTCTCTTCTTGAAAAAGAACGGTGAAAAAAAAATATAAATGTGTTTTACAATGAGTGTAATAATATATGATATTTATTTGTTCTTTTTCACAATTCTGCAAAATTAATAAAATGGATAAAGACTTTAAAAATTGTATTGTTAATTGGAATTTAAAAATATACAGTGACCAACAATACACGTTCAATATTATTGATAATTTTTTTTTGTCAATAAATTATTTCAAAATAAAATATTGTACCTTATATTGGTAGTTTATCATATAAAGAGGAATACAGACGTTAAATAGTATTGATAAGTTTAGAGTTATTTACAAACAAAATGAATTGGTGTTCCCTATACTGGAAGTTAATCAATTAAATTGAAAAATTAATAATTATTTTTAATTTGCTATTTCATTAATGACACGTTTCCAATGTTTACTCTAATAAAACCGGTTTAATTTTGCTAGTTTACCTGTTTGATTTTAAAATTTCTTGAACCAAAGTCAAAATAACGCTAAAATACCGAAACGAAGATGTATAACGTTATTTTGTTGATTAAAAAAAATGTAATGGGAAGTTTTTTAAAAAAAGCCCTGTTATATCAGAAGGCATATGCCACCATTGGAATCGCAATTTCAAAACTATCATATCGGCATTGATGTGGGCGTGGTAAATTCCCGGTCAAAAAATTTATATCTCAAATATAATATCATATCTCTTTTGATGTAGACCGTGTTAAACACTAACAACATTTTAAATAAAAAACTAGGTAATATTAAAAAAAAAATCACATATTTATTATACTTCAATGAATTAAAAAGTTATTATCGCAAAAAAATAAAAAATAAGTATATAATACTATGCAGATACTTCAATTTAGAAAAACATCAATTGCCATTCAGAAAAGAACAATGCATATTGCGAAAAAACATTTATAAAAACTATATATTTATTATAATTCAATGAGTTTGAAATTATTATCACAAAAAAAAAAAAAATATATAAAAAAACTACACAGACACTGTTATTTAGAATTTATGGAATCTTTACACCATTTCCCTTTGTTTTTTAAAGTATTTAAGTATCATTTAAAATTAAAAAAATACCATTTAAAATTAAAAAAAAAAAAACATTAACAGAAAATAGCAATTACAAATCAAAAACAAAATCCGTTATAAAAAACACAATTAAAATTCAAAATATACAAAATATACAAAATGAAAAGCAAAAAATACCAATTCAAAAATACCAATTTATCTTTAAATGTTTTGAACTGCATTTTTTATTTTTTGAAAAACATTTGATATTGTTTGAAATTTAATTGGCATTTTCGAATTTCAATTGCATTTTTATTAGAGATGATTTTATAATTATAATTGCTACTGTTTGAATTTCAAATTATATTTTTTGATTTACAATTGCTTTTTTTTGTAAAATTTTTGATAAACAAATGGTTTTTTTTTTTGAAATCATATTTGTGTTTTTTAAAAATAACCCTAAACTTATCAATACTATTTAACGTCTGTATTCCTCTTTATATGATAAACTACCAATATAGGGTACAATATTTTATTTTGAAATAATTTATTGACAAAAAAATATTTATCAATAATATTGAACGTGTATTGTTGGTCACTGTATATTTTTAAATTCCAATTAACAATAATACAATTTTTAAAGTCTTTATCCATTTTATTAATTTTGCAGAATTGTGAAAAAGAACAAATAAGTATCATATTCAGTATCATCAACAACATAAAAAACATTGTGAAACGCATTCACATTTTTTGTTGTTCACCGTTCTTTTTCAGAAGAGAAAATATTTTTTTTTTTTTTCGATGTTAAAACCTCACCAAATTATTTACGATTCATTTTTCATTCTATGAAAGAGAAACAAGTAAATAAAATAATCATATCATACGCATGAAAATGAGATGCAAGGTTTATTTTCAAATGGAAACACATGGAATGAAAACATTTTTTGTTTTATCTTTCTTCTGCGTTGATACAAGAAAAACCAAAAATGAACAGTTCGTGGTTTCAAATACGTACTCTGGTTTGATCCATAAAATTTAAAGCAATTCAAAATTTGTGATGCTTTTTCGATTTAAGTATTAAGCTAATTGAAATCTTTTATTTGATGTACGTTGTGGAGGAGTTGTACTAGATAGGAATGGAAAAAATTTAATTTATCAGTTTAGTACATCGTGAAGATTCAATCTAGATACCTATGCTTGCTATGTTCTCAAAAAAGGCAAAAAAGAAGAATTAAATATCGCAAAATTTAAAAAAAAAATTCATAAAGTTTCTGTGGTAAAAATTTTAGAATGCCTTTTTGACGCGAAGGTTATGTTTACTAAGAAAATGAGTTCACGCAATACGCCAGCCAATTTCAAATATAGTTGAGAATGTAAGACGCAAAAAATATACTTTTTAAAAAAATGTACACCAATTTCTTATAAGTTTGTGATGTTTGTATCCCGTTATTGGTGCGCTGACATCAACGTGGTATACCTCAAACTATATAAAATTACAACGCTTTTTAAATATTGTAGTAAAATTCAATTCCATTAAACGACTCAAAAACCCTATTGAAGAAACTGCGAAAGTTTTAAAATCGGAAAATTTTTGTTTCACATTTAAACACCCATTATCACTTCATACCAAGCAGCGATATGGAAATGATTTTTTTTATTGAATGTATCTTCTAGGTCTAGTAAATTAATTTTGTATTGTTTTGGATCTAAGTAAAAATAAAAAATAAAATGAATGAAAAAAATCTTGTAAGCCATTCTTTAGGTGAAGACTTTTCAACGTGAAACTTTTCGTGTCATAGTTACTAAGTAAAGTCTACCTAGCCCTGTCCATAGTTTTTCTCAATTTAAAAAAAAATTAAAATAAGAGGCATCTAAAGTCAAGTGTC
>CM037853.1:43871673-44097673 GCA_021234595.1 Delia radicum | reverse complement strand
TATATTTTCATAAAAAAGGTATTATTTTGATTTGAGCCTTTATTTATGTTAAAAATAATCAAACTGTTTTATTTATATTTGGTTGTATTTTGAGTTGATACTGTTTTGTTGATAAAATTTGTTTTATTCTATAAATTTAAATCGATAAAATTTCAAAAAAATGGTATTAACTAAAAAAATTGATTTTTTTTGCAATGAGTGGTAAAATTTAAAATAAAAACAATGTATATATATTTTCAAATGGCATTTGCTTGTTATGATATGTTTGAATTTTTAAATTCTGTTAAAATGTAGCCATAAACAGTTTTTTGACTCTACTGAAAATTTTAAAATTTTGAGTTAATACCCTCTTGTTGATCAAGTGCGATATATATTAAAAAGAGCATAAAAACACAGAACTTTGAATAGCATTATCTTTTGAAGTATATTGAATATTTCAATAATTGTCTACTTGGTAGTCAGAAGGGGCAAGGTCTGCGCTATAAGGCGGGTGAGCCAAAACTTCCCATCCACTGTTTTCCAAATAGTTTTTGAACGGTCTTGCAACATGTGGCCGAGTTGTCATGATGGAAGATTATGGCCTCTTGTCTGGTCGAATATTCTGGTCGTTTTTCGTTGATTGCTCTCTTTAAACGAAGCAATTGTGTTCGGTACAGGTCCCCTGTGATCGTCTGACCCGATTTCAACAGCTCATAATACAAAACACCCTTCTGATCCCACCAAATACAGAGCATTACCTTGGCGCCATGGATATTCAGCTTCGGCTTGGAATTATCGTAATGTATCCATTTTTTTTTTACCAGTAACAATACGATGCAAAAATAACTTCTTTTTGTAGCGTTAAAGCAGCATTTCCGACATGCAAAATCACTTTACAACGTCTCTCGGCTTCAATTCATATGGGACCCAATTTCCTTGCTTTTGAATGAATCCCAATGCTTTTAAACGCAGGGAAATGGATTGTTGTGTGACTCCCAATGATAATGCAAGTTCTTGCGTTTGACAACAATCATCGTGGAATAATGCTTCCAATTCCTCATCTTCAAACTTTTTCGGCTGATCAGGCCGAAAAAGTGTCGAAATCACCATTTTTTAATCGCGCAAACCATTGTTCACAAGTTTTTTGAGTTGCTGCATGTACCGTAAGCTTCTAACAACAATCGATAACTTTCAGTAGCCGTTTTCTTCAAATGAAGAAAGGTTATCAGACTTGCCCGCAAAATATCTTTTTTAGGCACTAAATTCGACTTTATTATAGCGATTGAAAAAAATGTGTGTTTACACTTTGGCGTCTATCGAATACTAAATTATAGTAACAGATGTTTACCCTTCAAAATACCATATTTGTTATTATTGTCACAAACCATATGTGATAGTTATGACAATCGGTCACGGATATGTGTAGGTTTTGTGAGATGGTGTCTGACACCTCGGAGCATGTTCTCTGCGAATGTCCCAGGCTTTGTGATAGGAGACTTAGGTTTCTAGGTGATCGCTTCATTTCGCCTTCCGACATCGCTATTATTTTGCCTAATAGGATAATTGGCTTTATAGGTAGCTTGAATCTGTAGGTAACTTTAGGCAGCACAAAAGACCTACATTGGTCGCGGTGCATAGTGCCTTCTGATCTAATCTATGCCATATGTTGTCCAAATCGACTTTATTAACTTGTATACCCAATAAAAAAAAAAACATTCGAATCAAAATTATGTATTTTTTAATGGAGAAATGTAGTATTTAAGCTATTTATGAAAAAAATACACAGGAATTAGAATTTAGGCTTTTAACATTATTTTAGAAAAAGAACACGAAAAAGAAAATTGAAGGGCAAAGTGCAAAAAAACTGCGACATTTTTGTCAGAAAACAAAACCCCATAAACTAACCGTGGGAATTCAAAATGTTTGTCAGATTCCTGTTCAGCGTGCCGTAATTACACCGAAATAATGTGTTGCAAGAGGAGGTCTTTTTTTTTGGTGTTTTATAGTGTAATCATCAACATATAAGAAACCCAAGGAATAATAATAATTCAACAATCAACAAACCATAATTGAGAGAAAATTTAACATAATTGACAATCAACATCGGACGTACAACATCAACTTACAATTTCAACTATCAACATACCATGTAGAAGACAATTCAACTAAGTCGATGAAAATAAATCTTATAATCGACCTGGTCAAAGTTAGTATCTAATTAAATATTTTCTAAAATAAGTAAACTTTTTCAAAATGAATACACAAATTACTTAATAAGTTAAAAGTAATAATTTTCTCATCTTCAAATTGACAAATTTTTAATATAAACTTAAAAACTTTTAAAAGTTGATAAAACAATTTAATTTATTATAAAGTGGTTACAATAAGTTAAAAAAATAGCAAAGCAATATAATCAAAATCTCAGCATAAATTGCTTAAAGCAATATTTGTAATATATATCAAAATGTTTCCGTGCTTCAAGGGAAATATGTACGTATATGGTAAACTTGTTATTTCTTATGTTTAGGCGAAGGTTCGAAACCATTATTTGCTCGCGGTGATATCGAAGTCAATCAAACAACAACTGGAGATAGACATGATGTTTCTGGCCATGATGCCGTAAGTTCTGCTGGCTGTAAATCTAAAATCTATAGAAGTAGTTTTTCAACTGTAAGTGATTTTCTTTTTCTTCTCTTTAATGAAAAATTATTTGTATTACATAAATTTAAAGGAATCAAGTTCACCTGAGCTCTATCGTCATCGTGATAATAAAAAATATTCGCCTCCACCGCCCACTCGCAGAAAATCATCTGAAAGCTGTACACGTAATGAGAGGCGTGATAAACATAGTCATACATTTGCAAAGTCTGATAGATATACAAAAAAGGAAAATAGCAAATCACGTTCACCAGTTCCAGTAAAGAAAAGGCCAACGGAAAAAGCTCCTTATTTTCGTGATGAAG
Source organism: Delia radicum (assembly GCA_021234595.1). Lineage (NCBI taxonomy): Eukaryota > Metazoa > Arthropoda > Insecta > Diptera > Anthomyiidae > Delia > Delia radicum. Next base: position 44,094,731 of record CM037853.1, on the reverse strand, counting down.
CAAGAGAAAGAGAACGCTTAAGACGTTTATATGGCAATAGAGATCGTGCTAGATCGCGATCTCATACTCCACCCACTGCTAAAAAATATAGCCGCATTGATAGTACTAAAAGACGACGTTCGACAAGTAGAGACAAATATCAAAGAAGATCGCCATATCGCAGTTCTAGACGAGATTATCGAAGTCTTAAATCACGCTCACGTTCACGTACTCGATCACCTCAACGACATGAACGTGTAAGTCATAAACATTCTAGTCGATCTAGTAGAGAACGAGATAATACTGCAGCGGTTATAACACCAACGACTCAATTTATACCCATACCAGTGGCTGTACCAGCTGAATTTGCATATTCATTGGTATGTATTTACAAAATTTTAAATTTAAAAGAATTTAATTTTTTTATTTTTTCAAGCCCGGCTGGCCAACATCACAGCCACCTTGGCCTCCATCACAACATCGTCCACCAATGGCACATTATCCTCCCTACCATATATTACCAATGATGCCACCAATTAGACCACCTCATCCAGCTAGTTATGGTGGTCTGCCTCCAAACTTATACGGCGTTCCATATCGTTCTCAAATGTTTATACCGCAGAGACATAGTTTGAACTGCTATCAAGCACACTTCAAAAAGCCATCAAAATAGATTTAATCTGTTATTTTTGCAAGAATAATAAATTGAGATATGTAGTTTTCAATTGGTTAAAACAAAACAAAATCGAGGTTGAAAATTTTTATAGAAATTAATGTATTCTTTCTTACCTTAATAGCAAGGAATTTCAAGCAAATACATGTTTTTTCTCGATAGACTAAATATTTATCCGAATCATCAAACTTAGAACAAAATGGCATCGAGTGCACTTTTAAAATTTATTTTATGTATTTTTTTTTTTAAATTGTAAAAAAAAATTATCCTTTTTTGTATTTCGATTTAAACTTTATCATTTTAAAATCTTGCTGAACCGAAGAAAATCTTAAGATGATTCTGATAATACTGAAAATATCGCAAAAAATGTTCTTTTAAGTGCATATTTTTCTTGTTTTTAGTGCATATTTTTCATTTTTAGCAGCATTCTATGTTGAATTTTATTTTTTAACGTATAGTTAACTTTTATTACAATAACCGTTATGAATGTCAAAATTGTGTGGAAACATTTTATTGATTTCGTTTCTTCTTAAATACCACCATTAATTTTTTTAGAAAACTTTTATATACTATTATATATATTTTGTGATAGGATAGTTTTTAAAAAATTTCGGCACATCTTTTAATTAGATAGACTTTCAAATCGCATTGAACTTTGCAATTAACTCAAAGTATCACTTACAACCATGGATGGTGACCGATTCGATGCTGTTATCATTAAGGGTAACGCTATTTTCTTTTATTTCGGTAATGGTATTTTAGGGGTAACGAACTTTCAGTTATTTCGGTAACGTGTTTTTTTTAGCGTTAACGGATTTTACTTATATCGTTACCGAACGCTATTTTCTTTTATTTCGGTAACGGTATTTTAAGGGTAGTGTTATTTTAATTATTCAGGTAATAACAATGAGCTTCGATATTTTTTATTATGCCGGAATTGCAATGACTGGTTAGTTCATGATCAAACTTTGGACAAATAAATATATCTATTTACAGAGATTATTCTTTCTGATCTTGTCACATTTTTCTCGGTACAGGTATTTTATTATTATTTCGGTAACAACTATTTCGGTAACGGTTTGCAGTTATTTCGGTAACGGTGTTTTAAGGATATTGGTATTTTTTTTATAACGGTAACGGTATTTTACGGTTATGTTGGTTATGGTATTTTAGGGATAACGATAGTCAGTTGAAGAGATTTTGAATCGATAATGGTATTTTATTATTTTTTACAACATATAAAAATTGCAATCGGAGGTATTCAAATATAAACGGATTTTTTTTGGAAAGTATGTTTGATATTGTATATAAAATTTTTTATATTTACATAGTCCCCTACGACAAATGGGTCTGATGGGAAAGTGAAGCAAAAACAAATGATTTATTTTTAAAGGTTATATTTTTCACACATTAATGAATTCATGAATTCTCTTGAAGCTCTGGCTAGGTATTTGATTAGATGGTCGACGTTTGTCGTCTACTTTTGAAGTTTATTGTGTGCCATATTGCATATCGCAATTGTTCTACAAAATAACCCAAAGAATTCAAATTAACCGAAATTCCCGTTATCAACTAATATTTCCGTTACATACAACTGTTTTCTGTTTTTTTATATGATATAAATTTAATGTGAATTTGTCCAAAAAAATTATTTAAAAATCCTGGATAAAATCAACAAGAAAAAGATCCACGACTTTGTGCTGAGGAGAGTATATGCACAAATTTCATCTTATAATACAATACAACTTAATTCATTTTATATTTTTCTAGATCATTTGGACCCTGCATTTTTTCTTGCGAATGCATTAAACGAAACCGGATTTGTGAACACAGAACGCTAAAAATAGAAGATAATTAATAAGCGGTATATATTTTTATGTATTTTAAATAAAGAATGTAATTAATTATCGAAAATTCGTTGTTTTTTTGTATTAACAAAAATATTTAAAATGATGTTTTATTAGTTTTTTGTTTTTATATACATCGAGATTATTTTTATGGTATTTTCAAACTATAGCGAGCTTTTAACCTCCGTATATTTACAAAAATAGAGAAAATCAAACATATTAGCTAGGTTGATACTGGTATTTCGATCAGGCTAAAGATCTCATCAGAATTTTAGAAAAGCTAGAGCCTCCATAATAGGCGGAGCTTTAACAAAAAATCTATTAATCATCAATTTTGCTCCATTCTTGTCTTCATTTCATTTTTATTAATTCAAAAACCAAGCCCATAGGGCCAAATATGGTTCGTATTCTACAATAAATTTTTACAAAAAATAAAAAAATAAATTTATAATTTAAAGAAATGTCAAAAATAAATAAAATTATAACTAAAGTTTAACGGTCCAAAATGTAGCAATAAGATTATAAAAATAAGTAGACGATTAAAAAAATAAAACAAAAAATATGAAAAATTATCGTTAATTATCAAAATTATAGTGAGTGATTAAAAAACGGCCTTAGTTTGCGTTTAAACGTAGCATTTGCAACAACAAAGCTTTAAAGAAATCTGGGTAATGAATTCCAGACTCTAGTTGTACTCACATTAAAGGATCTCTCGAAAATAGAAGAGTTTATACGTTGAAAAACTATCTAAGGGTTTCTACTCGATCTTGTAAATCTAAAGTTGTCAACAATGTAACTAGGACAGTTCGCTCTAATTAGCTTGTAAAACAATAAAACGTGGTTAGGATATTTTCCTAACAAGCAGCACGACGTTAGATTAGATTATAGTGGCACTATGCACCGCGACCAGAAGTTGGTATTTTGTGCTGACGTTAATAATTATACGACGTTAATAATTATAATAAAAATAATAATTATATGATAAAATGATTTTAAACGGTAAATTCAATTATTAGCCACTAACTCAAAAATGTAGCTTTATTTTAACGGAGTTATTGTTTTCAGTAACGGAAGCTCAGTTGAAATAAATGTGTAAAATTATATTAGTTAGCTTCAACTAAATCAAACAACTGATCTTCAGTAAGGGGTATTTCCTCTGAGACCTACTGTAAAAATTGTAGATCGTTCTCTACTATTTAGCAAAAAAAAAAACGTATATAATATTTTTCCACTGTATGTCGTTTCTTGCTAAAAATGGATTTTGAGTTATGACCCTTTTGTAGAACAGGTGCGATATAATATGGGTCTTGTTGCGTCTATATGGACATCCCTATAAACCGTGAAACAACATAACAAAATTGGTAACAGTTGTTCACAGTTGTAATTTAAGTATATTAAACGATATGTATCTTCTCCCTGTTTTAATAGAGCGAACGAAATAAATCCTTCAAAGGAATGTGTGTGTATTTTGTTTTTGTTACAATAACAAAATACACACGTTCCTCTTAAATAATTAAAGGTGTTAAATTCGAAAAGCGGACTATAATCGTAATATGTTTTGTAAAATCGCCGCCCTGAATTATTTTTTTATTTAAGTACCCTAAGAAATGGTATCTAGTACCCAATACTTTTAACAGCTTTGTTATTAACAAAAACCAACACATCTGGCTACTCTCTATTGCATTCTTGTTGTTTTTTTCTTTTTGACATTTGGGGCTAACTAGGGTTGCCAGTACCTTAAAATTAAAAAAAAAACTAATTTGAAAAAAATCTAATTATTTATTGCAAAACTAATATTGTGTAGTTATTACATATAATTTATGTAGTTTTTCACATAAATTAAGAGTTTTACTTTTTACCTTTTTAGAATTAGCTAATAACTTAAAATTAATTTATACTTTGGCAACTCTTTTAAAAGAATGGGAGAAAAAAATTGACGCGTACAAATTTTTTTGTTACATACGAGGATTATCAATTATTTTTCTCTCTTTTTTCGCAATAAATTTATTAAAAAAATAACAGTTTTGTGTGTAAAATTAAAAAAAAAACATTAATACACAATGGACATACATTCCATTTGTCGTATTTGCTTAGAATATTTAGAAACTAGCAATTCTTATGACTTGTTCTTAGTACCGGGATTGGCCAAGAAATTGTGTATGTGCACATCGCTGTCCGTAGAACCACAGGATGGTTTTCCAAAGAATATCTGTGGCCCTTGCTACACCCGTCTCAGTGATATGGCTGAATTTCAAAAGTTATGTGCTGATTCGGTTAAAAAATTCCAAGACTTGGTGGCTAGCACATGTCAACCAACATTCGATATTTTGGAGGCACCTGCCACCGCTCCCATTGAAGGTGTACAAATACCCGAAGAAGAAGATCTTAATTTAAATTTTGATCCTTTGCTAACCAATACTAAAATCGAAATGTTAGATAATGAGGAAGACGTATTTAAAATGTTGGAAAATGTCGACAAAGAGGAGTTCATCGAGGAGGAGGTGGAGACAAAAAAAGAGGAAGTAGAAATAAAAGATATATTTAGTGAAGAATCCAGTGAGGAAGACAAAGATAGTGATGATGATTTTCAAATGCCCGATGGTCCCGATAATGATGATGATGACAGTGATAGTGACGATGATAAACCTTTGGCTCATAGAATAAGAGGTCTTAAAAAGGAAAATAAAGAAGAAAATACCGAAGAAAATGATGGAGATTCCAAAGATCCAAAAGTTAAACCAAAACGTAAACGTATTCCAGCCGCTGAACGGCATTTGCATCGTATCATTGAATGTCATATTTGTCAGCAGAAATTCAAGAAAACTAAAAATTACGAGGAACATATGAAGTATCACAACGACAAGTTGCCCTTTCAATGCGAAGTGGAAACTTGCAAACGAGGTTTTACCACGGCTTATGGTTTACGTTTACATGTGGAGCATTGCCATGATGAAACGGTCGAAAAGATAGCTTGTACCCAAGAAGGTTGCGATATGAAATTCACCCGCCGTCGTATACTCAATTGGCATTTGAAGAGAGTTCATAAGATGGCTAAAGAAGATGTACCCAAATCGTATCCTTGTACGGAATGTGAAAAAGTATTCAAATGTCCAATGGCTTTAAAGAAACACATGTTCAAACATACGGGCCAGGAACTGCCATTTCCTTGCAATATTTGTGGCAAACGTTTTGTCATTAATAGTGCTCTCAAGGATCATCTTATGCGTCATGCAGGTATTAAAAATTATGTTTGTCCCTATTGTGGTGTGGGCAAGACCACACGCCAAGAATGGAATACCCATATTGCCACACATAATACTGAAAAGAAATTCAAATGTCATCTTTGTCCACATGCTTCGCACAATAAACAAAATCTACGCATGCATGTTCGTGTTGTACACGAAAAAATCAAGGATTACGCCTGTCAATATTGTGGAAAACAATTTGGCAAATCGAATGCTTGTAAAATGCATGAAATGACTCATACCGGGGAGAAGAGATGTGAATGCAAGGTTTGTGGTAAACGTTTCCTGTATCCAAAGGGTTTAACAAAACATTTAAAGACACATGAAAAACGTGTGCTACGAGCTATTGAAGTTTATCGTAAGCGTCAAGTGGAATTGGGCGAAGTACCGGCCGAAGAAGTTGAACAATTACCGGACTTACCAAATCCAGAAAACACCCAGGAATCTCATCAAAAAGTAGCCGATGAAATTCTTAAAGTATGTGCAGATTCTGTTAGTGCCATACCAACAGATCCAAGACGTGTTCAACGCGTAGACATAGCAGATTTGGCAGGTACAGCTGTTAATCCGATACCCCAAGTAGCTCTACCCTCATGGTCGCCACAAATTAATTTCATGATGAAGGAAGGTAAATATACTTGTCCCGATTGTGGTCAAGGATTTAATGGTTCTGGTAATCTAAAGCGTCATCATAAAATTGTACATCAAGGTGTTAAAGATTTCGCCTGTCGTTATTGTCACAAACGTTTTGCTAAGGCCCAAACGCTAAAGCATCACGAAATGACCCACACTGGCGAAAAGCCACATGCCTGTGAACATTGTGATATGCGTTTCATACAAGTTGTGGCATTAAAACGTCACATGAAAATCCATCAAGAACGACCCACTTTTATACCAGCTACAGTTTATAAAGCTAAAGAAGAATTGGTTAAACAAGAACGTAAGAAATATGCTATTAAGAAGGAACAAGAACAGGAACGTGAAGCTATTGCCGAAGAGGCGAGACGTCAATTGGAAGAATTAAAGAAACAAGAAGAAGATTTGCAAAGGCGACAGAAAGAGGCATTGGAAAATGTACCCAAAGCAATACCGAAAGAACGTTTACCCCCGGGTGCTGATATATCAATTGCGACGAATGTATTACCAACCGATTTAATACCGACTACAACAACAACCAATACTACAGACACTAATAATGATGATAATGATCCTTCCTCATCTTCCGATGTTTTCAAGTTAGAAACACTTGAGAATAATGATATTAGTTACCCACAAGAAATGGGTACTTATTAAATTAATAAGAAAATTTATAATAATTCAAATAACAACTACACAGCGCTACAAAATTGTCCCCTAAAATCGAAAACAAGATTTGTGACCATTGATCCAAAATATTTCGGCCACACTGATTTTAAGGCGTACCCAGTTTTTCACTTATGAGCCGAATTTTTGGCAAATTTGCACTAACTTATAAATGGCACGTCATAGATTCTCTGGACATTGTTCAACCAAATTTTACAAATATGCATATAAAACCACCCATGCTTCATTAAGAAATTTTTATACCTTCGTTTTCCTTAATTTTCAATTGTATTTCATAACTTATCATATGTATTTCAGTAATAATCAATTCTAAATTACCCAGTTTATTTCAGATTTAACAATTGTATTTCAGAAATTATCAATTGTATTCCAGATTTAACAATTGTATTTTAGAAATAATCAATTGTATTTCAGAAATTATCAAATGTATTTGAGAAATTATTAAAAGTTTTTCATTCGAATTTTTGAAATGCAATTGATCATTTCTCAAATACAATTGACAATTTCTGAAATACAATTAACAATTTCTGAAATACAACGGTTAATATCTAAAAAACAATTAATAATTTCTAAAATACAGTTGATAGTCTTAGAAATACAATTGTAAAATCTGAAATACAGTTGATAATTTCTGAAATACACTTGATAAAACTGAAATAATACTGATATTTTCTGAAATACAATTGATAAAACTGATATTCAATTGATAATTTCTAAAATACAATTGATAAATGTGAAATATAATTGAAGGTCTTATTGTAAAGACTTGATAAGCCACTTTTAATATTTTCTAGTTTTCGCTAATTTCTAGAAATCCATTGACTATTTTTTTGAAAGAAGTCTAGCTTAAACACTTACCACACGTACCTAGAGTATAAAACTCCCGCTATATTCGTATGTTAAATATGTTTTCCAACATTAAAAGGCGAAAATAAACCAAAAATTAAATGTGACTTATTAAGTTTTTACAATAAGCCCCTCAATTGATAACTTCTGAAATATAATTGAAAATGTTGTAGTGAAAATATTATTATTGAATCTTTGACAGGATATAAAACCTAGACGGTTATTTCAAAAATTTTAATTTTATATAATTCTGTGAACAAATCTACATTCAAAAATATATCAATATAATTTATTGTTAGTTTAACCGATTTTTAAATTTGTTGGGAAAAATTCGTGGTTTTTACAATTTTTTAAAATTGATTTATTTCAACACTCACATTATTTAAAATAAAAACATGCCATTATTAATGATTCGAGTGAAAACGGAATAAATTTTGGAATATTTTAAGTATGAAACATAATTGGCTTAAGTGACTTCAGATCAGGTACCAACACCTGAATTGAAAATTTTGGAAATACATATCGCACTTGATCAACAAGAGGGTATTAACCCAAAACTTTTAAAATATCACTTTTTTCAAGAAATCAACTAACAACATCAATATCTATCTATTGTAAAAATTTCAACATATTCCGATTACTCTGTGATCTCGAAAACCACTTTTGAGACCATTTTCATGATAATGTAGTGATTACCTTTATTTCAACAAAAAGTTGTTATTTCGAGTTAATACAAAAGTTCAAATAGAAATGAATCGTATATTTTCATAAAAAAGGTATTATGTATTTTGATTTGAGCCTTTATTTATGTTAAAAATTATCAAACTGTTTTATTTATATTTGGTTGTATTTTGAGTTGATACTGTTTTGTTGATAAAATTTGTTTTATTCTATAAATTTAAATCGATAAAATTTCAAAAAAATGGTATTAACACAAAAAATTGATTTTTTTAAAATGTGGCCATAAACAGTTTTTTGACTCTACTGAAAATTTTAAAATTTTAAGTTAATACCCTCTTGTTGATCAAGTGCGATATATTTAAATTAAAAAAAAATTGATTTTTTGAAACATAATTGGCTTAAGTGACTTAGATCAGGTACCAACACCTGAATTGAAAATTTTGGACATACATTTATTTAAATAAAAAAAAAAAATTGATTTTTCTTTTATACCAAAAGCTGACTTAAGTCACGTATTCCAATTATGTTTTAGCCTTTACACTTTGTGTATTTGACGCTTTATGATTCGACCGGTTAGATTTTCAAAAATTAGCAAAGAAATGGGTTTTTATATGTCCTCATCAACATGATAATCAATATTTTTATAATTTTTTAAAAAGGCAACTATTTGGCAACTTTAAATAGCAGCCTTCCAAAATTTGTTTATTTCCGATTGTTAACAAGGTAGTGAATAATTTTAAGACATTTAAATCACTTAATTATCGTTATCCAGTAAAAAAATATAGACATTTAAAAGCACTGGGACGAAAAAGAAACGCTGCGTCGATAATGAGTAAAAATTTTTTTTAAAAATAATATATGTTCTCTTAATTTTTTATGGTAAATACTGCAAAGACCTTCCATAACATTTGGGTATTAAATTTGTTTAATAAATATGCAGCATTATTTTAATATGTTATTTTAAAATAAAATTTAAAAATATTTGCTAGACATTCATTGTAGTGAAAGTTTTTGTTAAACTAACTTTCGCAAATATTAACTTTGTTGCATGAATTTTGGTACATGTAATTGTTTAAGCTATTTACACTTTATATTAAAAGATGAACTCATAGGTCATCCTTTTCGCTATGCTGTCATATAAATTTAAGGCACATTTCGCGTTTTTCACATGAACCGCAGCTTTTTTTCTTTTAATTCATTAAAAAATTAATTTTTTTAATTTGTAAGCCTAATTGGTGAAATAATTGTTTAGATTTGTGTTTTTGCTTATGCACAAAATGGCTTTGATCCTTTGCGAAATGAGATGTTAAATTGTAAAAAAAATAGTAAAAACTGAGATAAACCTCGGATTTACTTGTTAATGCTGCATATTTATTAAACAAATTTGATACCAAATTGCTGTTGAAGTTCTCATGAGTATTAACCATAAAAAAAATTAAGAGAAAACTATTAAAACATGCAAAACTTTAATGCAATTTTGCAAAATTCTGGCCAATAGGTGAAAAAACTGGGAACGTCATTAAAATCAGCTGGACCGAAATTTTTACGATCAATGCTCGGTACTCTTGTTTTCGATTTTAGGAGTCAATTTTGTTGCGCTGCGTAATTTTAATAACAATCCAAGCGCGTTGATATCAATAAGAAGCTCAACATAAAAGGAACTTTAGCTTATAAATGCATTTTAGTGATTTTTAATTTTCTAAAAAAAAAACAAAAAAAAAACGTTTTTAACGTTACAGATTTTTAAGATTTCTATAAATATTGTATGAATAATCATGATTTTTTAATGTTTAGTTTTGTAATTTTTAATTATTGTCTATAAGAGTTGTATTAATGTTAAAATTTTTAATTTGTTTTGTTACAATAGCCAAGATTTATTTGATTTTGTGAAAAATAGAACTGGATATACAAAGAAACTACTTTAAACACCATTTATATACAACATAAATTTATTTTTAAGATTGTTCATAATAATATTGTGAATATTGTAATTTCGATAACAAAACTTATATTTGCATAAACTTTTAATATGTACTATGAGAAAATATAATTATAATATAGTTAAAGATTGTGTTTTTTTTTTTTTACAAATTTGTAAAATAATTGTTCGCATAATTTAATATGCCAACATTTAAATTAACGAATAATTTGTTACGATTAATCTAAAGGTCTGTTAGACGTCGTTACCCCGGAAACGCAACTTTCCCGAAACAACAACAATTTACATACAAATTTGACATTAAAAACGCTTTATTGTAAAATAGTGTACCAGCGGTACGTCGAGTAAAGCTAAAATTGATATTAAAAAAAAAATATGAAAATTTTATGGAAATATTTTTTCTCATACCTATCAACGTTAAGTATTTAAAGTAGAGTTGTGTAGTTCGTGTACGAACTAGTTCAATTGAACTAGTCTTTTCTTTGAACTAGTGAGCTGGATCACAATCATCAGCTCTTTTAGGTCTTTCGCTCTTTTCGTTCTTTTTGTCTTTTGAGTAATATTTCTTTTCTTTATGTTGCTTTTGAGTTTTTTTTAATGTTGCCAGCTCAATTTTTTTTAACGTTTAAAGGAGACGTTATTCATTTCTTTTTTCTTTCGAAAAATTGTTACCTAGTTCTTTAAAAATACAATCATTTATGAAAATTAATAAAAAATTCAATTTTGAGTTTATAAAATGTCTGGAAAACTGGATAATTACGTACCACTTTATGATTTAACAATCATTTTAAATAAAGTTTAAATTGTTGAATTATTCTCCGATAGTGAATTTAATAGAAAGTTACACATTTTGTTTACACATTTTGTTTCGCATCAGCTGATTCAATTCACTTCAAATAGTTCGTGTCGCACAGCTCAATTTAGGATAAAGAGCTGTTGAACTAGAAGAGCGAACTAGTTCATTGAAAGGAGCTGATCTGTAAAGAGCGATCTTTTGAAAGACCTAAAATGCCCAAGCCTAATTTAAAGCAAATCTACGCTATACCGATAAGTTTGAAAAAATTGAGCAGGTAATAGGTCCATTCGTTTACTATCCAGTAAAATCCAGTAGATGAGTAAATTTTGGGCAAAATTAAAATTTTACTCTCAAAACTGGCTCTTGCACAAAAAAGTAAACGAACGGAAAAATTGCAAAAACTTGCAGGTTAATTCAAACATATGAGCGCTAAAAAGCTTAGTGTTGTAAAATATGTGTTATTTAGACTACCCAGTATATATTGTTTTTGGTACTTGATGCATTGCATTTTAATAATTATAAATTCGTAGCAATTGTATTTATTAAATAAACTTTTGTGGAAGCTTTTAGACTTGTTTAGTTTGGACATGACTTTTAATTTTGTTTCTAGTTAAATAACATACGAAAATACATGAATACTTGATTTTTGATATTCGGTACCCTGAATAATATGCAGTAAGAAGTATTCATATATTCATTAGCTTTACATCTCTAATATATTAATGTAAATAAAAACAATTAACAGAGATATTAGAAAACTGATAAATTGTTACTATAATAATTGTAACTGACTACTTTAATTTGTTTCAGGTTGAAAATAATTATTTTTAGTTTTTGCCGCCCTTTTAATTCAGCTTTTAATCTTTTAAATGTTTTTATTACTAAATGTATGCTTATTTTTGTTTGTTTACTTAATTTAATCATATGTTTTTGTTTTCTACTGGATTTTACTGGATTTTACTGGCAAAAATTTCTCCAGTAAAAATTTGCAGGTTTTTTGCTGACAACTGTCACTTTACTCTCTTAGTAGATGCTCTCTTTTGCAAATTTATGTGTACGCGAACGCATTTCAGTAAAATCCAGTACAAATTTGTACAAATTTGTGCAAATTTTGGTGTAAACGAATGGACCTAATGTTTATAGTATTAGCGGTGTTATCGAGTTACCAACATTGTTTTAGTAAATAACGAAACGAAGTTATACTAGAAGTGAAAATGTATAAACATTGAGATTTCAACGTTGATACTTATCCAAGTTGAAAGTTAACGCGCATAAGAAATAAGTTATGTTTAAGCTTTCGGCTTCTTAACTGGCAAACGATGTTTTGTAACGAAATTCATACCATGTACTCCACTCGAAAAACAAATTATAAGTTCTTCAACAAAATTGTTTATCTTTGCCTAATTTAGGCGATATTAGCCAAAATATTTTAGGGTGCATATAAAAGAGAAGTTATGGACAAAAATTATTTCTCTTACTAACATATAACCACACTCGATAAACTATTTTTTTCTGCTCCTATTTAAGAAGATATCGCAATTTTCGCTTTTTGGAAAAAGCGAAATTAGGAGAAAAAAGTATCTAAACTTCAATTTATATTGTTCAAACTTCAACGCTTTGCTATTAATACTTAATGTCTTCTTTCTGCGAAAGTTCAATTCATTCAACTTTAGAGGTATCCTGAGAGTCCTTGGACCAAAGTAAGGACTTATTATTAAAGATAAAGCTTCAATCTTATATTTTATTATAAAGAGTTTTTAGTCAACTTAAATTGGTTTTTTAGATTTTTGTTTATTCAAAAATAATTATTTTTTTGAAATTTTACGAAATTTTGATTTTGAAGTTTTCTCGCTTCCAAACCATGAACGGCACACGAAAAATATCTTCGTAAAATATTTAGTAAATTTAGTTTTCTATTGGAATATATTAACTTCTAAGTATAAAACGCTCATTTGACGCATTTGTGGTAAATTTTATTAAGACTGCCCTGAGGCAACCTTACCCGTTAGAGGGTTAAAAACATTTTGGTTTACTTTGAGTTTTTTCAGTGTTAACGGATAGAGCTAACTCTGCATTTACAATCAAAATTAATTTTAAACAAGATTCCGATCATATGGTAGTGTATAAAATTATACACGAACTAGATTTGTATGTAAATGCAGCTTAAGTCAAAAACATAGCTTATTTTCTTTTTCAAAATGTATATTTTTGTTAAAATCGACTTTTTTAAAACAAAGTTTTTGCTTTAAAGCTGTAAGCTGTTTTTATTTAATGACGAAGAAACCACATAAAAGGATATTATGAAAAATCTTAAGATATTGCTTTATAAAGACTAATTAAATTAAGCTTTTTACGTGCGCCCCGGTAGGCTAGTTGGTAGCGTGCTGGCTTATCAGTGCGTTGGTCGTGGGTTCGATTCCCACCAGAGGCACTGGTCTGTTTTCGCTACAACGCGTCGAAGGCCATGGTAGCTAGTGCTTGGTTAGGGTATATAATTTGATTATTAATTAATAGAAAAAAAAAAATTAAGCTTAATGCCCTGTCCACCCATATATATTATTTCCCAGTATGTATTAATGATACGAAATGTAATTTTCAAAAAAAAATTTACAATAATTTGACAATTCGTATCGCCTATAACGTGAAATAATAGAAATTGGTGAGTTCTTAAAACACAGTAGCCATGTTTTGTTCCTCACACTTAACCAGCAAATGAAAAAAGGCGATTGGCAGCCCTTTTAATATATTTGTATACAAACTTATAACTTATTGACGTTGAGAAAATTAAAGGAGTTAAAATGACCAATATCAAATATTGTATGGGATTTCTTACCTTGTACACTCAAAAAAGATTTACTGTAGAATCTACTGAAAATGACATATCTGTAATTTCAGATAAAACGGCGTCAAAGGTAATTACCGTTAAAATAACTGAAAATGTAGCTGTTTTTAACTGTTGAAAAACAACTAACAAATGTAGCAAAAAACAACTAACAATGTAGTAAAAACAACTGGCAATTTTTTACTACAAAAATTTTTAAGAAATTGTAAAATTAGTAAAAAAACTACTGTTTTTCAACAATTATTTTTTCGGCATTTTTAAAATATTTTTTAATAAATAAAAATCTTTTTTTCAATAAAATATTGTGTTTTCTATATCCTACTTAAAATGCAAAGTCAAAATTCCGAACGGTACTCCAGCTATGACGTTTTAATGGATTGGATATATAATAAAATTTTCTAATTATTATTTGCAAACTCTAAACATATCAATAAAAACAAATATAAACTACATGAGAATTTTTCAAAACTCGATATAATCTTCTATTTTTAAATAACTAACAAAAATTAACTGATTACTGCAAAGTTACTGTTTTGATAGTTGTTTACAAAAACAACTGTTTTCTTCAGTAACTGTCAAAATAGTTGTTTTGTATTATATCATAGAGAAACAACTGTAATTACAGTAAAAACAACTACTCCTGATTACTACACACACAACTGTCATGTAACTGTAAAACTTGTTTGAGTGTAGAGGAAAAAAGAAACAATTTGTATACGACGTTTAATATTTGGAGGCATTAGTATGTGGAACGGGATTTCTTATATATTCTGCAACCAATATCTTTTCAAGTTAAACGATTCAATTGCTTGCGTTTACAAATAACTCTATCAATCTCGCTTAGTTTTCGAGATACTATCCATTTTACAATATGACGGTTTTTTGAGTGGCCGGTATCTCTGCAATTAAACGAGATAGGTTAAAACGGTCAAAATGTTTGCTCCACAATATAACTAATATATACTACTAATAAAAAAAGGCTAAGATCGGGAAAATATTCCGAGGATTTCATTTATTTCAAAGCGTCCACAGGGTGATTTTTTTTATTTTTGGATACTCCGATAAAACAAAGTTCGTTCTGAGTTTAATACAATTTCTTTACCTGTAATTAATGTTCCAATGACACTCGTTCCCCATTCCATATCGTTCCATATCGTTAAATTTTAAATTCCACTTATTCTCCGTTCCATTAAATTTCTTTCCCAATATGTAGCACACCAATTAGACTCATTGCTTGTTTTATTCCATATCGCTTCGAATTAAAAAAAAATAAATTTAAAAAATATGTATTTTTACTTTCCAACCCAGTATTTTTTGTAAACATGTGATTTTTTAACAATTGTAATTCGTTGTAATGGAAAATATTTAATTTTCTTTAAATAGTAATGAAATTTTTTTTTAGTATAAAAAAAGAAATTTGCAAATAAACCAGCAAACAAGGCAATACGAAAAAGATTCCTCGATCATATCGCCTGGAAGAAAACATTTATTCCCGGCAATAATCATTTTCGTATTGTAGAAGTTTCTTCTGTCGGGAGTAGCTGTTACCCGAAAGCTACACTTCCAGGCAGTGCGAAAGCAATTCCCCAGGAAGATAAATAGGCGATATTTTATGATCGCCAAATTATCGCCGGGAAGATACCCAAGAAACAACTTTACGGACTGTCCGTTACAAACGGATTCATGAATCCGGCATTGACGGTACGAAAACGGACCGGAATTAACGTATCTGTCGAAGCTTGTACGAAAACGGACCATTAACGTACAGTAAAATTGGATTACTCAAATTTTCGAAAATTATCCGTTTTAACTCCGTTTTGCTGTATCCGTTTCGGTGCCGTTTAACCGGACTACACCGATTTTCATCAGTTAAAACTCCGTTACAACCGTTATCGTTTTTCTTCCGGTATTACCGGAGTGTGTTTTGTTTAAAAAAAAATAAAACAGTTTTATTTATTAATAAAATTAAATATTAATAAAATCTATATATACATATAAAAAGAAGTGTACATTTTGATTGTCACTCCATAACTCGAGAACGGCTGCATAAAATAAAAAATGGCTGAATACGTATTTAAGATTTTTAGTGGTAATTTTTTTGGTTATTTTTAAATGTACCACTTTTTTAACATATACTTGTATTTCAGATGTTTTTGCAATTAAATATAGAGATGCAGATCTCATGAAAATTTTAATGATGAAGATGTTAAACAACACCAGAGATAAAATGAAAAAAAAAATTAAAATGTTAAAACCACATCCTTTTATTGATTTTTATTGAATTTTTATGTGGTTTCATATTGTTTTTTAATAATGTAATTGTTAATCCATTTTTGTTAATATCTTTATAAATGTAAAAATTTAAAAATAAAACCAAACTTTTGTTTAAAATTAAAAAAAGGAGAAATCATTTAGATAAAATAAATAAAAAAAAATAAAAATGGACCATTTAAAAAAAAAACGGTACGAATACGAACCATATTCGGACCGTATACGGTATATTAAAAACGGAGTCCACTCCGTTTTTAAAATAAATGACGGACAGTTTACGGTACGTTTTGAACGTACACTCAATTCGTACACTCCGTTTTATATACAGCATGACGGTACGAAAACGGTCAGTTTTAGCGTGCTTTATACTGTTTCGAATCCGTATTCGATGTTCCTTTTATTCCGTTTTCCAATCCGTATACTGATCCGGAAACTATTGCCAGCAAGAGAAATCAGCGATTCTTGTAAGACGTTCTTTTTTATCGCCAAACTATCACTAAGAAGTTAATAAGAAGATCTTGCCCTACTATCATCCAAGGGGTAAAACTAGGATTTTTTATTTGCATACTAATTAAATTTGACGTTTTATTTTGTTATAAGATAAATGGAATAACAAAAAATATATTCAATCTTTGAGCTTACCAGCACTCTTCTTTATTAAATTTTGCCATTTGTAGGTTGATTGTTCTAATCTCCGAAGACCAAATGGTTTGGCCCATTGCTACAAGGAAGAATAGGATGATTTCTTATTCAATTTTTTACAGAAATATCTAAAATAACACTTTCACAGCTTTCGGGTGTTATTTGCCTTATTTCTTAACCGTAGTCCATTCTTCAAATTTGTTAATGTTCAACTAATAAAAAAAAAATAAATGACCTAAAAAAACATTTTTAAAAATTTTGTTTTTCCATATCGCTAACATTTCTTCCAGCTGATAAAAAGAAGATATATTTAAAATAATACTTTGATAATTTTTTTATTTTTGATACAAAAGGAGAAATTGCCGCAATATCTTCTGGGCAATATATCTGGCAAATGCTTTGCAGGGAATTTGATTAAGAGAATGTTGTAAAAATTAATCGTTATAGGAAATAAAATAACTAATTTAATAAACTACAACTGAAAATTTTTTTGATACAAAACATTTGTGATCAGCTAGATAATTTTTTCAAGCCCTAACTTAATAGAACGTAAAATTTATAAACTTCACAAAAAATTAAAAAAAATTTTTTTGTCCTTTTTTAAAATAAAAATATTAAAAACTCTTTTAATCTTTTAATGATTATAAAAAAAAAATTTCGACTAGTTTTAAAATATTATTTGAAGAACTGGTTAAAAAAAAAG
Source organism: Delia radicum (assembly GCA_021234595.1). Lineage (NCBI taxonomy): Eukaryota > Metazoa > Arthropoda > Insecta > Diptera > Anthomyiidae > Delia > Delia radicum. The sequence continues at coordinate 44,076,944 of CM037853.1, read as the reverse complement.
AATAATAATAATTTGATCGATTAAAAATTAAAGACAAACAATTAACAACCCAATCACAACATAAAAGCAAAATTTCGAATTTAGTTCAAGTTTTTAAAATATAAACCTGATATTACAAATATCTTCTATACTTGAAGAGCTAAGAAGCAATGTTTTATCTTAAGCTTGAAATCTAGACCAGTGTTGCCAGGTATGTTGAGCATAAAATCGTCAAATTTTCCAATAAAAATCGTCAAAATCGTCATTTTATTTTAAAAAATCGTCAAAACAAAAAATATTTGTCACAAGTGGGATAAAGTTTTAATAAAAAAAAAAAAGAATAATAATGTAATTCAGATTTCAAATGCTCATGTTCTATCGGTGTAATATAATACGTTTTTTTACACTTTTCTGTAATTTAAAATTCGAAAATCATGAAATTTTATAACGATAGCACTTAACCACTTTAACTGTTAATTCCTTCTACATAATTCTGTAAACACCACTGCAGTAGCACAATTTTTAAATCTTAAATTCTTTTATATAGTTTAGAAATTCTTTAACAATGTTATTTTCTTTAATTATTAAATTTGGACTTCCATTAAAGTTTCAAATTGCATTACATGTGATGACATAGTTTAATACAATAAATTTTTAAATTTTTGATTATTTCATATTTTTGGGTTGGTTTTTAATATTGCTAAAAATTATTTATTATTTTATTTATTATTTATATTATTATTTATTTTTATTTAAATATTGTTTATTACTGCATGTCTTTCCATGTTCAAATATAAATTGTGAATATCTGAAGATTCACTTTGGAACACTTTATTTATATTATTATTAGGCCTGTTTTTTAAGCACCGGAGTTATTTTTGGATTTATAAATGAGAATATTCGAACTCGATGTTTGTTTCACAAAAACTTGGATGTTTTTTTTTATAATTTACAAAATATTTTATTTTTATCTCAATCTTACACTAATTAAACTTTATAAAAATTTTAAAAAAACAGGGTTGGCATTCAATAACTTTTCATAATAACGATTGGCTATCACAGTAACACTAATAGCGGAATGGAAATTTAAAAAAAGCGATTCCATAAAAGACATCTTCTTATGTAAACAGTTTTAGTTTTCTATTTAACCCGTTTGATTTTGAAATATCTTGAACTAGTTAAAGTCAAAATAACGCTAAAATACCGAAACGACGATTTATAACGTTATTTTGTTGATGTAACAAAATTTAATGGGTAGAATTTTGAAATAAACCCTGTAAAGACACATGCCACTATTGGAATCGTAGCTTTAAAACGTTCATAACGGCATTGGTGTGGCCGTGGCAGACAACTGGCATTGTAATGAAAAGGTAGTGCTTGCCAACCATGAAAAAAGTAAGCACATACTCAGGGAACTTCTGCTGTAAATATTTGTCGTTGTTTCAGTTGTAATACAGTATCTTTATTTTTAAGTGAAAAAACAGTCATTTGTAAAGAAATTTAATTTTTGACTACAATTTTAGCTCATTTAAAAAACAAACCACATTAAATTGCAGTATTATGATTTTACATTCATTTTATACAGTATTTTTTTCTTATTAAAAAAAAAAACTAATTAATGTTTGTTTATTTTTTACAACACTGACTGAACCACTCATTAATAATACAATTGTAGTTAATTTTTTGAACAGTTAAAAAACAACTGACTATGTTAGTTGAATTTACTAAAATGTAAGTCGTTCTTTTTTCAAGTGAAATTTCATTTGTTTTTAGCTACATTTACGTTTGTCAAAAAATCGTCATTTTGGAAGCAAAAATCGTCAAATCGTCATTTAGTAATTTAGGTACTAAAAATCGTCAAAATGACGATAAATCGTCAAACCTGGCAACAGTGATCTAGACTATTAAATTTTTTGCGCTCTGCTAATATAATATTAAAGAGTCTACTTAAAAAGAGAGTCTACCGATTGGTTCTCTCCGATCTTAATGAGACTCTGATACGTTTAAGGGTTAAAAGTTGGGTCAAAATTATTACTCTTTTGTAAGGAAACATGTCTGAAATTAACATATGCATAGAGGTTTTTAGGCGTTTTTACTGAAAAGTCTTTGTAACGCCTATTTTTGCAATATTTAACAGTCATTTCTTAAAAATTGCATTAAATTTGCCAATGAAATTTAATTTTTTATTAATTTTGATGGTGGTGTTTTTACTAATTAGTAGAAATAAATGCGACTTACATAATCGGGGGGATTATTGTTAACCCTTCAACCGGCAAGCCCGCCTCTAGGCGGGGTATTTTAAATTGGCCATAAGTTCACCAAAAAAGTGGTTTATTATAAAAAGTAAGCTATATCGATAGAGAACGAAGTTAGCCACATATTTTGCGAAGTAATGTTTTGGGTACATGTCATGGTTTGGAAGCGAGAAAGCGTTATAGTTAAAATTTTCAGTAATTTAAAAAAATAAATAATTTGAAAAGTCCTTAAAACACATTTCTGTTAACATGAAACCATTCATATTCCACACAAAGGAAGATTAAAGCTTAAACTTTTGGCAAATATTCTAAGTTTGTTCCAAGGACATACAGGACTTTAAAAGGAAACATATAAAGGACATCATCTTATCTTGAAAACGAGTGGACGGATTTTTATGAAATTTGGCAGAAATATATTTGGTAACACTATCAAAGCTTCAAAGTTTCGTCAATATATATTAAAGTTAAGGTTCGTTTTCGCTCGATTTCACGTTTTTCGAAAAACGAAAATCGCCATATTTTTTTATATAGAAGCTAAACCGACTAATTTTTGGACTGTTGTTATATCTTTGTAAGAAGAATAATTTATGCCTTAACTTTTTAAATTTTATAGGTTAGTTTTTGAGATAGCCTCTAAACCTATTTTGACCCATATCGCCTAAAATAGGCAACAAAAAAAATTTCGCTAAAACAAAATATTATTTATTTCTCGTGCCGAACAAGTGGAATAATTTTCAGTCCAAAAAAGCTTATGCCGGTTAGAGGGTTAACTAACAAGCATTTAATTAAAAATCTTGAATTTACTAATGACGAGATTAGTTTCAAATTGTTTATTTATATTATTTGTTCATTGTAAGGGTATTTTAGAGATCTTTCCAACGGCATAAATTTAATCGTTATTAGATGAATAGATTTTAAGATATTCGCGAAAGTTCGAGCCTCTAAAAAATATTCCGTTGTCTTATATTCAAACGGAGCTATCTACTTACATACAGTTGTTCTGGAAAGTGAAACAACTGTTTATTTTGCTAAAATTAAAAATATTTGTAAATCGACCTTCTACAATATCAATTCAAAACTGCTACTGAATACTACACGTAATTTTTTTTTAATAATTCCCCCAGCCAGAAATTGCCGATGGTCTGAATATTTAAGCACTGTTTGCCAATTGTCCAACAAATAAAGTGCTGGTAAAGCTGCGACTTACAACGCTCTGCCAACGTCAGTAAAAAGTGCTTTGCCAGTACTTAATTTACAAAATTTTATCCGTAAAAATAATAAAAGCTTTGGCACAGCTCTGGCTTAGAACGCTCTGCTAACATTCTTTAAAAGTGCTTTGCCAGTACTTGATTTACAAAATTAACAACCGTTAACATAACAAAAGCACTGGCTTAGAATGCTTTCCCAACGTTGGCAAAAAATGCATTGCCAGTACTTGATTTACAAAATTTACAACCGTTAACATAATAAAAGCACTGGCACAGCCCCTGTTTACAACACGTTGCCAACGTTGGCCAAAAGTGCTTGGCTAATGCCCGATTTACAAAATTTCATAAATAAATCACGTCTTCATATCTAATATTCTTAATTTAATGAAAATGAAAAATATTCAAGTTCGAGGCCATACTCTATATTTCTTCATTAGGATATTGTCCTAACAAATAATCTATAAAGTTTTTTGTTTTCAAATTTATTATTTATTTGACCCTTTCAGGAATGTGTTGATAGATCTATTTCGGGAATTTTCTAGGTTCCCATCATCAGAACACGTTTTGAAAGCGGTAACAATCCCATGCCAAACATCAAACATTCATATGAACTAGTTTACTCACTACATGAGAACTTATATACATATGAGTTTGAACAAGTTTTCAATTTATTTTTTGATCAATGGTTACAATCTTTAACTTCAAACTCATATGTATATAAGTTCTCATGTAGTGAGTAAACTAGTTCATATGAATGTTTGATGTTTGGTGCGGGGGTCGTGGGTTCGATTCCCACCAGTAATAGTATATAATTTCTAATTATATGATTATTAATTAATAAAATAAATAAAAAAATAAATATAACAATAAGAATATTTAAAACTTACTTATGCATGCATTACATTATTTTTTGCAGCGTTTTGAGAAGTTGCTACGCAAAACAACTGTTGCCATGATACGTTATTTTTGGTTAGTTATTTTTTCATGATAGTCAAAAATAGTTATTTTAAATTCCCCCATAGTAAAATAACTACAATTTCAGTTAAAATGACTATTAGTGTTTACTACACGAATGACTGGCATGCGGTTACGCGAAGAATTTACTTTGTTTCATTAATCTGCTTATTACTTTATTAATAGTTTTAAAATTATGATTTTGGTACTGGCGAAGCACTCATTGCCAGCGCTTTGTCAACGTTTTAAAAAAGAAACACCAAGCCCTGCCCAGTGTTATCATTACTTATTTTATTATTAAAAATGCACTTTATTGATTGTTTTAACAATGCTTTGCCAACGTTTTAAAATTATGATTTTGGTACTTGTGAAGCACTCATTGTCAGTTCTTTATTAATTCAGCGTTCTCGTTTTAAAAAAGGAACGACCAAGCTCTGCCCAGTGTTATCAATTTGGGGTTGGCAAAGCAATTATATCGTCAGAAACCCAACGCTCTGTCAACGCTCATACCACCTTTGAAAGCACTGGGCCAACGTTTTGCCGTTTGTATTTTTCTGGCTGAGAGTATTTTTTTTGAAATAAAAACGAAATCGAGAAAAAAAAACTTTGGGGAAAATTTACGGAAACCGTGTTAGACTCCATTAACGCGATAATTGAAGTGAATTTTGACATAAGCTTAAAAATTGTATTAAATATTAACGCCTGTATTCATAAAAAATTTTGATTTAAAATTCAAATACATTTTAGTTAAAACACATTTTAAGCCTTAAAACTGTATTCATAAACGAATATTAGTTTAAAATGCCTATGTTAAACCTTGTATAAAAGTTAATATTGCTTATTTAACATTTTTATGAATACGGGGTGTAAGTGTTTCTGCATAAAATTTAAAATCGCAAATATCGCGAAAACTAATGATGACTTTAAAAAGTGGATATGTCCAATAAATTCAGCGTTCTCGAATTTAGTTTACTATCTGTGTGCCCGGCTGGTCAACATGTTTGACTAGCACTGATAATCATGTTTAATGTAAATTATGTTCCAATAGTTATTATATTCGCGATTAAATCTCGAAAATATACCCAAGAAACATTTTTACGGACTCCTCGGCATGTACGGATTCTTGAATCCGGGGTTTACGGTACGTTTTCGGACCGTTTAATCGGATTTTCGAAAACACGTTTTTAGTCCGTTTGGGGATATCAGTTTTCGTGCCGTTTAATACGGACTGCACCGATTTTCATCCGTTTCAAGTCAGTCACAATCGGTAACAATTTTTTTCAATTTGTTTTATTAAAATAAAATTAAGTAAATAATATAAAAGATCGGGGCGCCAAATAAATTCAGATAGCATGCATAATATGCATTGCATACGTTAGATGGTAAGTATTTATATAATTTAAAACGCTCAAATGAGATTGCAAACAAAAATATATTTGTTGATAGAATCCATCGTTTTTAAACCCCACTTAATATTTTTTACATGTAGATATCTGATTCAATAATGGGAAACAAACTAACAATGATGCTCTTGGTGGAAACAAAAAACTGCATCGAAAAAGTAAGTATCAATTTTTTTTTTTAAATAAAAAAAATATATTCCAAGAAAACTCTTACTATCTCTTGAAACTAAAATAATAAATTCTTTTTTCCTTTTAGATTTTGAATATTATTGACCACAAATGTTCCGTGATGCTGCTAAGCTGGATACAAAAAGTAGCTGTGGCGAATTTCGTATTTAATTAAAGTTAAATGAAGTATATTTTAATGGTTTTTCAAATAAATTAATAAATGTATAAAAAAAATAAAATCCATTGAGTTTTTTGTAAAAAAATGGTTAGAATACGGACCAAATAAGTATTTTCAACGATCCGTTTATTGTCCGTTTTGTATCCGTAAAAAACGGAATCATCCGTTTTCAGCACGACAAAACGGTCCGGAAACGGTCCGTATTTGACGGACTTTAAACGGATTTGAGTCAGTTTTTAACACGACCCAACGGTCCGTAAACGGTCCGTCATTGACGGACTTGCAACGGATTCGAATCCGTATTCTGGTCCGTATACTGATCCGGAAAACGGTACGGAAACGGACTCCGGATCCGACTATGCTGTACCAAAAACGGCACATAAACGGACCGGATTGTTTGCTGGGTATCTATTTTTTGAGTTAATACCATTTTTTTTGAAATTTTATCGATTTTTTTTTTGGTATTATTTTGAATATTTTATCAACAAAACAGTATCAACTCAAAATACAACCAAATATAAATAAAACAGTTTGATTGTTTTTAACATAAATAAAGGCTTAAATCAAAATAATACCTTTTTTATGAAAATATACGATTCATTTCTATTTGAACTTTTGTATTAACTCGAAATAATACCTTTTTGTTGAAATAAAGGTAATCACTACATTATCATGTAAATGGTCTCAAAAGTGGTTTTCGAGATGAAAGAGTAATCGGAATACGTTGAAATTTTTACAATAGATAGATATTGATGTTGTTAGTTGATTTCTTGAAAAAAGTGATATTTTAAAAATTTTGAGTTAATACCCTCTTGTTGATCAAGTGCGATTTGTATTACAACATCAAAATAATACTGTAGATAGCTCATTTCCATTCAAAAAATAAACATAATTTGGCAAAAAAAAAAGTGTTGTAATGATCTTTTAAATTTGAAATTAATTAATAGTGAATATTTTTAACATCAAAATCTCATTTTATAAAAAAATGTAGATAGCTCCGTTTGAATATAAGACAACGATTTATACTTTTTCAATATTTATACATACTTGTAATAAATTGTTATATTTTTGATAACAATTTTGAGGAAATCAAATTTAGCAAGACCAAAAATTTTTTTAAAAACAATTTTATCTGAAAAAAGCGTATTTATAAAATACTTAAGATAAATTTTATGTTTGCATAATGTTATATAGAGGTACAAAGTAAAAAAACATGGTAAAACATGTTACGATTTTTTATAAAAATAAAATATTTAGCAATACAAGTTAAGTAGGACTTTAACGAAATAGTTTTTGATGATTTTCTGGTATTTTTTTTTTGTTGTTGTAACAGCAAAAAGCTAAATATTTGGTTTAAAATATGCTATGAATTGTTATTTATAATTAAAAATTTAAATTACGTATGGAAACAGTGTCCTGAGGATCGTACAAATTTCGTTTTCGTGTCGATTTCTGTGTGGTTGTTGAAAAACGAAAAAAAAGTAGAAATACTTTTCTGTGACATGGCTGATAATCCTACTAAGTACTTTGTATTAGTTTCTAATTCCATTACCTAAAAATGTTCCAATTAAAAGTGATTTAATTTTTCTTGTTTTTATTTCTATTTTACGATTTTTTTTTAGATTTTACATTTGCTTGTTATATTTTATGATGAGAATGAATACTTTTTAATAAAATGATTGATGATTATGATAAATACAAATCGGGAATAGACAAAATATCCCGATTACAGTCTTAATGAAGATGATGTTAATGAGATGATAAAATAAAAAAGTAGAAATTAAAAATAAAACGAGAAATTTTTGTTTTTTTTACAAAATTTGTAAAAATTTTGCAAGGCAAATAAAAAAATACAAGAAAAATCAAAAAAGTTAAAAAAAAACAACAGAGAAAATGTTTAGGAATTAAAGAGATACAAAACCACATAAACACATATTATTTTTAAGTTTGTTCTGGTGTTTTTAAATTGTATTTCGTTTTGATGTTATTTAATTCCTCTTGCTTTTTATCCACATCTAAACGTTTAAAAGCCTTGTTTGATTGATAGTACAACACCACGAGATAACGATTACACACATTGAAGCCAGACAAATGATCACAAGCATTTTTGGCATCAAATATATCCTCATAGACAACAAAGGCAGTGCCACGAGTTTCAGGTGTATTGCCACTGGAAGAAAATAAATTATTTTAATAATTGTAATTTTTATTTTCCATATAACTTACACTCGTATTTGTCTTATAGCTCCAAATTTACCAAATATATCATACATTTCTTCAGAGGTAATCTTATAGGGTAAATTACGTACATACAAAAGGCGATTGACCTCAGGAGGTAAACGTATCTAAAAATAAATACACACACAAAGTAATTAATGTTTTTATAGCACATTAATTAAACTTTTAACAAAATCATAAAGCAAATCAACATACAAATACTTTTTTTACTTACATTATTACGTTTATTCATATTTTACTCAATGGAGTCACCCGATTGACTTTCTGATGTTATACTACTCCACTGAGGATGATATATACTTGGTCTTTTTAAAACGTCCTACACTTTGCTTAGTTAGATGAAGACTGATTTGCTTTTGTGAAGTTGCAAATTATTTCCTTTGTTTTACGATGTATGTGATATAAAAAAGGTCCTTTGTCCTTTTGTTGGTACAATATTTAATGTGTTTTAGTTAGTTTTTTTTCTATGTAAGCAAAAACAATTTTTCGATGTCTGCTTCGAAAAAGTCGTTTTTATTAGTCCCAAGCCGATAAGCTTATAATCGGCGGCTAGCTGCAGCATGCCAGATTTGTGAGTTTTTAGCCGGCGCTTGCACGGATTAAAATATCTGCTGACTAAACAAAAGCCTAACTTTTTTAGGTAAATTTTCTTCAGAGCTTCGAAAGAATTAATTCAATTTGAGCTTAATTTAATTCAGAACTAAAAAGTGTTGATGCCGCATTCCGTTAATCATTCGCTAGCTTAATTCAAAAACTTTATTGGTATTGAAAAAATTCCTAATTTGAATGCATTCAATTGAATGAAGAATTATTAGTATCATTCATTTAATACAAAAAAGTTTTTCATAAACAAATTAAGACATAACACCCAAACAATAACAAAGCATAAAATATTTTTTTTTTTTGTTGTAGACTAATTTTAAGAAATTTTTATTTGTTTTATGTAAATATTTCAGTTAAATTATAACAAATTTCGTTAATCATTTGACTAAATGAATGAAAACAAATCTTTCTTCGTCTACCCTTTTACTAAATGGATTAAGGAAACTTTGAATCATTCAAGAAAGAATTCATTCAAAATAGAATTCATTCATATTATTTAAAGCTTTTGAGACTAAAGCTAAGAATTCATTCCTTATGCATGCTTTTTCGGAATGAAATTTGAATAAAATCTCATTCAGTTTAAAAAATTGAATTAATTAATTAAGCTTTTTCAACCTTTAATCTTCTTTAGTAGTTCTGTTGTAAACAAAATCGAAAAAATGTGCAATAATATTGCTAGTGTACCTTAATGTGAAATTAAAAAATAAAACAAGAAAACGAAAATCGTGCCTTTTTGGCAAAATCGTTCAAATTGCTTTTAACAAAAAAATATTTTTCAATAAAAACCTCAATTTCATTGCAAAAATATTCAAGACGACAATTTAGACGCCGCCGATCCTTTGTTTAAGCCGTCGCACATAAATTGGTCAAGTTGTCGAAAATTTAAAGTCGACTTGGGACTCTCATTTTAATCTTTTTTAAACTAGTAGTGTAAAGGTACTCAGTATTTAAGTACCCGGTACTTTATACTTATTACTTAGAGCTATCGACAGACCTTCAAAAGTATAATTTCTTAATTACAACACAATTTTGGGTCAGAGTCAAATTCTTCGATTTTACTTGGTATTTTTAAAACTAAATAGAATCAACAAATCAAATCTGATTCGATTTTCTGTGTTTTTATTTGTAAATCAAAACAATCCAATTTTAAATATCGAATCGAAAGTATTTTTTCTTCTTTAATTCGTGAATTTAAATATTAAAATAAGAATTTTTAATCATGTAAATAAAAAAAAAAATAAACACATCGTCATTTGTAATAGCAAGTGAATCAAGCTTAAATAAAAAGGAAAAATGTTCTAAAAAAAAATATGCTCAAAAATTAGATTTTTTTAACAAAAATATGCTTTTAAGATCAAAATATGCAAAAATCTTATATTAAGGCCTAGTTTTTAGGATGTAGATTAGCTGTTTGTTAGTTAAGGTTTAGTTAAACCTAGAATTTAGTTTTTAGATGTATATATTATTTTTAATTTAGGCCGGCCTGATTGGCCAGTTAAACTAAAGTACAAATTTGTTAACAAAAAACAGCTGTTAGATAATAATTTGATTAGGTGATGCCACATTGCAACAAATTTAGAAAGAAAATATAACACGCTACCACCTTTTTAAGGCAATTCCAACAGGAAATTAAAAATGTTGTCAAAATCCATGTGGCATCATCGTTTAACTTAAGATTTCTTAAACTAAAACTGAAAAACAGTAGATCCACTTAGAATCTGTTGAATTTTAAATAAATTATAAACAAAGTTTAATTGATACCCCAAAAAATAGGCCTAAGCTAAATATGCCCTAACAAATCAATGATATATTTCGTCAATTGCTCTAAAACGGATAAATGTCTTATCCTTTTTTCCTTACGAAGCACAGGAGAGAATATAATAGAGCGTATTTACATAAAGGTCTTATTAAAAACTGCAATTCACAATTAATTATGTGGCGTTGTTAAAAATTAAGAGAAAATAAAAAAACTTATCCGATATGTTAATTTAATTCTGTTAATCCAATGATGATACCATGGATGTTACATCTTAAATTAATTTATTCTTTTACATGGGAAAACCCCTGATTGGTATATCCAATACATCATTCGACTATGTTTGAGCGATCATTTCAGATTAGGCTTTCGAGAATATGGAATGATTTACCTATACACCTGAGAAGTTTTAGTTTTTCACCCCAGGTCTTTAGGCAGAAGCTGAATGATTTGTAATTTTTTGTGTTCGCTATCTTTTTTATCTCAACTTTTTATTAAAATGTATTTTTTTAATTAAAAATAAATGTTTTTTATTATTATTTATGATATTTTTAAGTTATTTATTTTAATATAGAAAATGTTATTAATTAGCTTTTGTTATAAAGTAGCTTTTAATAATCATATATGGCCCTAAGGGCTTTGGTTATGTAAATTGGAGAGAATAAATTCTATATTTATTATAAAAAAAAAAATAAATTGTTTTTAACCTCATATCGCACACCTAGTTCAAAAGTGACTCAACTCAAAATTTTGATTTTTCAGGTTTATATGCTTAAACTGTGCACAATACACTTGTTTATCTATAAAAAAAATAACTGTTGCTAAAAAACAGTTATGTCTTTCTTTATGTTTCAATTGGTATAAAGTTGCAAATATTTTTTTTCGATTTCTGAAAAACGAAAAATTTTGAGTTGAGTCACTTTTGAACTAGGTGTGCGATATATTAATTTAATTTTGCCAATCTAATTATATATTGCCCGTCTAATAACGTGTGGTATAACATATTGTAAGATACAATTAAATATGCCGTTTTAAGAAAAATTAATTGTGCTTACTATACTTGATGTACTCAACTATATTAAATTTTACAAAACTGGATCACATTGTACAAAATTGTATTGATTTAAAAAATGAAGTTGGTGGGTGAAGTTTTTTTTTTTTGCATATGACCCAAAATAATGTTTAGAGAAAATAAATTAAGAGAAAATATCTTATTTTTAAAATATTATGTATAAAAAACTTCGTTTAAACATGGAAAATTTTAATGCAATTTTGCGAAAAATCTGGCTCACTAGTGATACAATTGGGTACGCCATTAAAATCAGCGTTGCCGAAATTTTTAGGATAGTGTTGTTCCATTTTATCGAGTTGCGCAGTCTTACAAAAATACACATTTTTAAAAATATGAACCCTTTCGCACGTAACTATGCTTGGTAAAAATGGGTTAAATTCTTAAATGCTTTATAAAGTTATGAAACAAATTTTGTATTAAAATTCTGCTTTGTAAACCTTCTTTAACTTTATAAAGTGTTTATAAATTAACATTTTAAAGTTTTTATTAAATACAAGTTTGTTATAATTTTTATTAAAAATAAAAATTGTTTTTTTTTTCGACCTTTAATTGTGCAATGAAAATGAAAATTATTCAAGTTCGAGGCCATACTCTATTTATCTACCTAACAAATAATCTAGAGTTTTTTTTGTTTTCAAATTTATTATTTGACCCTTTCAGGAATGTGTTGATAGATCTATTTCGGGAATTTTCTAGGTTCCCATCATCAGAACACGTTTTGAAAGCGGTAACAATCCCATGCCAAACATCAAACATTCATATGAACTAGTTTACTCACTACATGAGAACTAATATATGAGCTTGAAGTTAAAGATTATAACCATTGATCAAAATATAAATTGAAAACTTGTTTGATGTGCAAGGTCCACCTCTGGTGGATATTCAATACACGTTTTTTGTTTTTTCTCTCCTTTTTATATTTCATTTATTTATTTCATTCATTTGCAATACAATAAGCCTTAAAGGCCAAAGACGTATTGCTAGTGTGCTACATAAATTCAAGAATATATTTACAAATAGCTTAGATTAAATTCAATAAACAGTATATATATATATAAAAAAAATACGAAAATATCCTTAGAACAGGATAGCAATAGCTATAAAATTGTACACTTTATTTTTGGATATGGTTCAGCTGTTTCAACATAACTAGGAAAATGTAAAAAGTCCATACTGGAGAAAGCCTGACCTAAAACAATTTAAAAACACTCATTCATACAGTGTCCCGGAAATGTGACAAAAGTCTGTTCCTAAAAACATTATACGATAATGTAAAAGTACGTAAATTCAAAGGCAAAAAATTCCAGCTTCTAGCAGTTCTAATAAGTAAAGATCGTTTAAAGGTTGTATAGTTTATAAGAGGTTCAACTATCTGAGGGTTTCTCTCAGACCTAGAAAATATAAATTCAGAACGTAAGTAATTGGGTACACCAGATCTAATGACCTTATAAAAGAACAATAAATTGCGAAGTTCTATATACTGTGTTAGGGGGCAACCGAGAAAGTTAATAACTGCACTAGATACGTGATCACGAAATCTAATTCCATATACAAACCGCACAATTCTTTTCACAATTAGCTCAAGCCGCACTATATTATACCCAAAAGTACCAGAATCAACCTCAAGGCAGTAATTAACATGCGACATCAACAAGGTGTGAGCAAGAATATATTTCACCCTTACAGGGAAATACAAGCCACAATTGTAAAGTTTTCTGAGTCCCAAAGTTACCCTAGATGAAACAAAACAGGGGAAGTAAACTTCGTTTTTATAAATAAATATTATATTTTAATCTGTTATGTCCAAAAATAATAACAGATAGTGCTGTAATGCTTTTCATAGGTTATCAGACAATGTTAAATTTGACCTTAGGGCAAGAAAAACGTTTCTTCTTTAAATAAGATTTCTTTAATTCTTTACATTTAAGCAGAAGCAACAACAAAAATATATAATTAATGACTACATAATGTGTTTTTTATAACTACAACAACAACCAAGCAAATGGAATATTGATAAGAATTAAATGAAGACCAAAGGCCTTCTTCCCTAAATTAGTCTTAATTAAGAACAAATGCCAAGTAGTAATTAGTATTATTTTTTTTTATATCGATTTAATCACTTTCTACTAATTTAGTAACAGAGTCCTTGGTAATAAGTTGTAAAAGTGCACCAGATGTAGGACGTTCTTCACCCTTGGTCCATTTTTGGAAGAGTCTATAAAGAGAATAAATACATTTTTTAGAAGATACAGATTTAAAATGTATATTTAAAATAAACTTACCCTGCTACTTCAGTTAAAGGTGTCCAAGTAGTAAAATCAGCTTTTGGCATCCATTTGCGGTTCATGGGTGTATCCAAAGTAACAGGTAAGATGGAAACAACCAAGGCATCATTTGGCAAACCAGAATCTTTGCCAGCTAATGAACGTGTTAGTTGATGAACAGCAGCTTTAGCCATACCATAACCAATCATGCCAGGTGTGCCTTCCAAAGCTGGTTTAGCACCAGTTAATGCTAAAACACCACCATCTTTTAAATGATGAGCAGCAACTGCTGCCGAAATTGTAGAAGTCCAAACACTTTGACGCCACATCAAATCAGAATTTTTTGCCAAATCTATAAGTATTCAAAATACATTTTTTTTAATTATGTTAACAAAAGCGTGTGTACTTTTTTTTTTAAAAAAATTTACCTTTTTTAGCATTACCACCTGCCCAACCGCCAGCTACACAAATAACAGCATCTAATTTGTTACCCTGCAAAGCCTCTCCAACTTTACTTAAAACCTCTTGTTCTTGATCGGACCAGGAACCATCACGGGCCACCACAATGCTAACATCGGCTTGTTCATTTTCACTTAAATCTATGCTGCTAACCCACTGAAACAATACCAAGGTTTTCAATAAAGTGAAAGTTTAATTATTTTTTTTTTTTTGAATAGAAGGTTAATTTACAATCACGATATTGTGTATTAAATTAAAGAACAATTGTTTCTAACCATTATGTACGTAAATACTCACATAATTATTATTTTTAAAATGAGAAACACAAGCAGCTCCTAAAGCTCCTTTGCCACCATATACCAACACACGACCCATAGACATTATAAGATTTTTAGTTGATTTTATTGAAGCCAGCTAAATAAACAAAAAGGCCAACCGTTATGGAGTACAGACAAGATAAGACTGAAATCCAAATATTCTTAAAGTAACAACATACATATGTATGGTATACACAATAAAGAGAATGGGGCATACAATAATAATAATGTACGCTTTAATAATGTACATTATTGCAAGCCAATAACATGTTAATGGGGTAAGGGAGCATTTACTTGTTGCTAATAATGAAAAGAAAACAAAAATGTTTTATATCTCAAAGCCGGTTCATGATTAAGTGGCAAAACCATTAAAAAGAGCTTGTTTTAGTTTGTATGAGAGTATAAATAAAGTATGGAATTAAGAATTATATTTAGAGCAATAATGTTAAAAGCTTTTTTTTTAAAAAAGAAAAGGCAGGCAATGTTCTGCTAAAACAGCATCTGACTAATGAATATTTAATGATAACCTTGAACCTTAAAAGTAACACTAGTACACAACAATATTTAATTTTTTTCACAAAATTTTAGGATATCAATTTTTGATTTCGACAACACATAAAGGGTGATTTTTTAGCAACTTTCTTTTTGGCAGCTCAGCTATTATCGTGTAACATGTTACTGTTAAACATGTTTAGTTTGGTCTATAATTTAACCATGAATCGACTTACAAACGAACAACGCTTGCATATTATTGAATTTTATTATCAAAATTCATGCTCGGTTAAGAAAGTTCGTCGTGCACTTCCTCCAATTTATGGTCAGTTTGGGCGACCTTCTGAGGCGGCTGTTCTGAATACTGTGACTAAATTTCGCAACAAATTTACATTATTGGGCATTAAACCACCAACACGCATACGTATAGTGCGGACAGAGGAAAATATTGCAGATGTATCTGCCAGTGTTGTTGATGACCGTGAATTATAGATTCGGCACCGTTCGCAGCAATTGGGCCTATGTTACTCCACTAAATGGAAAGGATTTGGGTGTAAAACCTTTTAAAATACAGCTGGTGCAAGAATTGAAGCCACACGACCTTCCACAACGTCTAACTCTTGGTGAATGATCGCAGGCAAAGTTGGATGAAGATCTGACGAAGCTCATTTCGCGTTGAATGGATACGTGAACAAATAAAATTACCGTGTTTGGTGTGAAGAGCAGCGAAAAGGATTACTAGAACTGCGTTTTAGTTGCTGCAACCAATAAATTCGGTTAGTACAATCTTACTCAGTTATAATTTCTAGATATTTTGGGTGCCTCAACTAAAATTTAGTTGTATTAATCGATTTTTTTTTTTTGTAAAAAACAATTTTTAGTTGTACAAACTTCTATCAATCGTATTAACTGAATTTTAGTTGCAAATGATTAAAATTGTTCTATGTGTGACTCAGACTGACACCTTTTTTATTTTTCCTCCTGAATATTTGTTTTCCTAAAAACACCCACAATTTTAAAATATATAAAAACATCTGGTTCTGAATGCTTTCTAGAGACCCTTAATAAGTGGCAAAAGGTTAATTTTAGTTGCAAATAAATCACTTAGACTCCAAAAGATGTATTCTTAAAGATTCCTTATTAAAATTTATTATTTATTTTATTTATTAATTCATCAATAATACAAAGCCTTCTAGGCCAAAAACTGTATTACATAGCAATACTCCTGAGAAAGAGTCTTAAACATAATATATCTTACAGTAATAAAATATAAAAAAAATATAAAAATATTAAAAATTAACAGTCTTATACTCAACAACCTAACATATTGGCTCCCCAGCCGTAATATAAACACAAAGCAATATTATAGCAACATAAATTATTAAAGAAAAAGTTACACCCAATCATTGGCAACAAAGTCCAAAACCGCAAAAAACAGGATATGAATAACATTTGCAATTTAAAAAAGTAAGTAAAATTAAAATTCATAAAGCATTAAAGTATTCCAATAATTTTAATCGGAAAACGTTGTTCGAATGCGAAAAAATACGCAGTTCATATGGCAAGTAATTCCAACATCGAGCAATCCTAACTACAAATGATCTTTCAAACATAGATTTCCTAATCCTAGGAATGACTAACTGTGGGTTTCTGGTTGATCGTGTAAAAATGAAACTCTCATTCAATGGTAGGGGCTTACCAGTTCTTATAACTTTATGAAAAAGAAGGAGCGAACGATATTCAACAAATTTGTCAAAAGAACAGCCTAGAAAACTACTCACTTGATCAGAAATATGATCATAACGACGTACGATTGTGTTAACTAACCGCTTAAGTCTAGTTAAGTTAGCTGCAATTGTACCAGAAACCACTTCAATACCATAAAGAACCCTTGACATCAATAGAGCATGCGCTAATTTACGTTTAACGCTGAAAGGTAAGTATACGTTGGACGAATACATCCTGCGTAAAGCACCCCACACACCACCGCACATCGAGTTAATGTGAGATGAAAATGAAAGACTATCATCAAGCAGAACGCCTAAACATTTAAGTTGATTCACAAACTCAATTTCCTGGTTGCCCAAAAAAATATTGAAATCACTAGTAAAGCGATTTGTAAGTCCAAATGCAATAGCTTTAGACTTAGACGGATTCATAGATAAAGAGTTATTAAAAGTCCATAGTGAAACTAAATCAAGCGAATCATTAATGTTACTTTCCAGTAGCTCAAAAAACCTACGATTACCATCAAAAAGTAAAAAAACATCATCAGCAAATATAAACGTTTTACAGAATCGGGAGTTTACCACTTCAGGTAAATCATTAATATAAAGAATAAATAAAAGGGGCCCCAGGACAGAACCCTGGGGAACACCAGAATGAAGGGAAAGTGCGCTAGACATCATACCATTAGCATTGACAAATTGCGACCTGCCTCTCAAATAAGACATTATCATCTTACATGCAGAAGCAGAAAAGCAAAATTAATTTTTAAGTTTCGAAATCATTCTAACGTGGTTGATAGTATTAAAAGCCTTAGAAAAGTCTAGGGAAACTAGAACACTTAATTTACCACAATTTACATTTTCCCTGATAGAATCCGTTAGTTTTAAAAGCAACGACGTGGTGTTATGGCCCTGACGAAAAGCATACTGCGATTCATAAATTCGCATCGAGGTTGAACGAAGAATTTGATTTTTAAGAAGATGTTCCATTACTTTAGACAACGCAGGTAGTATGGAGATAGGCCTGAAATCATCAAACCCATGGACAACTTTAGTTTTGGGAATAGGCACAACGCGTGCAGTTTTCCAGGCATAGGGAAATCTTGAAGTTGTAAAAATAGTATTTACAAGATCAAGAATAAAATTAGAAATATAAGGAAAAACTGTTTTAATGAATTTAATTGAGATGCCATCTACTCCAACCGATTTAGACTTAACTCTATTAAGAGCTTCGAGTAACTCTAGCTCACTAACGCATTGGAAGGAGGAGAATTTTATCTAAAAAATTAACTAACAATTCATCTTGTTTTTTATATTTAAAAACAAAAATAACAGTAATTTTTTAAGTGTTACTGTAAAATAACTGTTATTTCATAAATTCCCTTTTAAAACTACATTAAAATCCTTTATCAATAAATTAAATATTAACATTGGTCAAATTTGCAATTTTAAAGCATTAAAAAGTAGATTTTTCATTAAAAAAATCAAAATAACTTTTATTTGTTAAGAGTAATTCTAAAAAATCAAAAATAAAATTATTTTTTTGTTTAAAAAACAAAAATTAATCTACATTGCGATTTTTTAATGCTTTCTGTTTTGGAAATTTATAAATTCTAAAAACTTTGTTCTAAATAGAACAAACCATTAGTACATATGAGTACACGATTTTTTCATCAGCACACGTTATCAAAAATCATTTCATTATTTATGGACAGTGCCGCCAATAGAAACATTTCTGTGACAATACTGCCATTGTCAGATGCATTAATTTAAACACATCTGCCAATAAAAAATTGTTTACAATGTCTTGCAATTATCTGACAATGGCAACGTAGGGTGTTTAAACGAATGTCAGATGTCTGACAATATTATTGTCTTACAATTTACAGACAATGCTTTTTCTGACAATATTGCAAGACAAAAGTTGTAAGTTCACTCTGTTGTTAGACATTTTCTGATCATTTTTCTGACAATATTGTTAGATCTGACAACCGTCTGTACATGGCTTTAGAAATGGTCAGCCTAGGTATGTCAATTTATTTTCAACGCAACCGGGCATAATACAAATACTGGGTACTGTAAATTTTCTGGAATTTTATTTTGTTGAATATAATTTACTCAAATTTTTAAGGATAATTGCATTATTTAAAATATTAATATAACTTGAATCTATTTTACAAATTTTATGTATGATAAATAATTTTAAGACACTGGCACCGGCTTATGACTATACGTTAATTGTGTGTAGGCCATACATTTATAAACATCGTAAAATATAAACTAACTGCATACAAAATAACTATAAAACTTACTTTGTTTTTATTGATGCAAATTTACAAACGAAATTTGTTTTTTATCAACACGTTATAATTTTTTTCGCATAAACAATTTTTATTAGTGTTGCAAAAGTATTGAGTATTTGAGTTCTTGGTACTCAATACCGACCAATTTTCTGGGTTTGGAAGAAGTACCTAACCGATACTTTCAGGGTTGTTAAAAGAACAGTACAATGTGTGTTTTTAATTTGTCGAAAAATAGATATGATTTAAAACAAATTTAGTTTAATTTATTTATTCGAAACACAAAAATTTCAACCAAATTCAAAAAAAATCGAGTATGCAGTTCAAAAGTATTGGGTAGTATCGCGTACTCAAAAGTATAATAATTTCACAACACAAGTTTTTAGCACTCTTCTTTGGTATTCCTTCTTTCTTTTTTAATGAACACCACCGTCAATGACACTTGACATTTATACAGTGCTGACAACATTGAAAACAAAAATACCGAAATGAAATAATAAAGAAAAAGACGGAAAATAAAAAAAAATTTCGTGTCAATTTGTTGTAAACTATTTTTCTTTTGTTTAATAAAATAATTATATTTTTTAATATAAGATTAACGTTAACTTTGCCATTAATAGCTTAATAAAAAAACTTTAATAGATATATTTATAAATAACATGGAAAAATTTAATAAAACAACGTGTATATGTGTAAATAAGTGTGTAAAGAAAAAATAAAATTGTACAGCATAAATTCTGCAGCCGCTATTTTACCAATCATCATAGTAAATTAATTATTATAAACTATACCTAATATACAAAATTAATTAGTGCAATATATTTGTGTTAAAATGGAAAGGAGAGTTAAATTAAAATCCATTAATCCCCATATAACCTGTAAAATATGTGGTGGTTATTTTATTGATGCTACCACCGTAACAGAGTGTTTACATACCTGTTAGTATTAAACAGATTTTATTTATTTATTTTTATCTTAATATTTAATTATTTTATTGTTATAGTTTGCAAAAGCTGTTTAGTTAAACACTTGGAGGAAAAGAAAACTTGCCCTACCTGCGAAAATGTCATACATCAATCACATCCGCTTCAGTATATTAGTTTTGATCGTACAATGCAAGATATTGTTTATAAATTAGTGCCAAACCTGCAAGAAGGTAATGTAAAAATTATGAAATTACATATTTTCAATTAGCATTTGATGACCAAATTTAAGTTTTGGAAACTAGGGTTTGCAGATGCGTGATTATCGATCACAAAGAAAAGTGTAGTCAGAAAATTTTGGCAACTCTTTGTATTAAAAAATCCATTGGCCATATCGCACACCTAGTTCAAAAGTGACTCAACTCAAAATTTTTCAGAAATAAAAAAAAATATTTGCAACTTTATACCAATTGAATAAAACATATAGATAAACAAGTGTATTGTGCATAGTTTAAGCAGATAAACCCGAAAAATTAAAATTTTGAGTTGTCACTTTTAAACTAGGTGTGCGATATCAAAAAAAAAAAAAATAGCACCAGGATAAAAAAAAAATTCTTCGTTAGATAGTTTTAAAAAGGTTAAATCGATTTCACAAAAAACGTGTCATAAGATACTTACAAGACTGTAAAACAATATTAAATAAAAAATGTTGATTTGGTTTTTTATTTTATTATAAATTTTCAACTTTTTTAAAACAACTTAAAAAACACTCAGTCAAAAAAATAGCACTACAGTTTTTTTTTCGTATTTAAATTAAATACTTAAACTAAGAATAAATAAAAATAAATTAAAAATTTTGAAAATAGTATTTTTATGATGTCTTCACATATTAAAATTAATATTTTGTAGCGTGCCCATTATTGGCAATAAACTCTGCACAACGTTTTTGCATCGAATTCCCCAGATTTTAGCATCTCTCCTTCGAAATTGAGTTCCAGTTTTGCTGAACATTCATCCAAAGGGCTTCATTACTGCTTGGTTGCATTTGTGACACTCCCTTTTTTATATCTGTTTATGAATTCTCGATTGGATTTAGATCTGGGGACTGAGCAGGCCATTCCATCACACTTACTTTATTGTCCTGAAACACTTTTTTGCAAGTTTGCTGGTATGCTTTGGGTCGTTGTCTTGTTGAAAGACCCAAATCAGCGGCATTTCCTCAGAAACATATGGTAGCATTACTTCCCGGAGAATATTAACGTAAACCGTCTTATCCGTGATTGTTCTGATCCAATATATGGGTCCTACGCCATAGTAGGAAAAGCACCCCCATGAATTTTGGATTGAATTCAGCATTAGGGTTTCTTCTGACGTAAGAACGCGATCCTTTGCCTCCAAATAAAACAATTTTGGATTCATCTGTCCACTTTTCAGCTAGCCATTCCACATGGGTTTTAGCAAACTCCACACGCTTTGCAACATGCTTACGTGAGGGCAGGGGCACTTTTCGGGAACTGAAGGCGTTTTAGTTGTTGTCTCGCAATCTCCGACGAATCGTTTCGACACATGCTGTCACATTAAGTTCTTTTTTAAGCTCTGTAGCTGGCAAAAATGGGGACTTCTTCCATTGTCTGACCAAACGTTTAACCATTAATGGTGACAAAACTCGCGTGGCTCGGAACGTTTTTCAGATTTTTGAGTAAATTTTATTGCATTTATAATTATTTTATTAGAGCATCCAACCAATTTTCTTATTTCAGAATATGGTTTATGATTAGAAACCAAATTTTTTATAATAGCACGTTTTTTAGGTGTGCACGTCCCATTTCTATGAAAATAAATTATAAAATATGTAAGGAATTATATTATTTTTAATAAAAAATATCTTACCTTGAGTTTTTGATCCTTTTATTTCAATTATTTATGACTATTAATTTGTTTTAAAGAATTTTTGTTATTCGGTGCTATTTTAATGACTGCATTGAGGCAAAGTTTTTTATAATATCGATCATTGGAAAAGACCCGTTAACATTTTTTGGAAAAAATAAGTATGCTCAGAGAGAATATAAATAGTGTAACAGTATCGCATATTTATTTTAGAATAATACGCATAATTTTTTTTGTTCACTTTCATGAATAAAGACTTTGTCATTGGTGCTATTTTTTTCCCCGGCACTGCATATCCCTGTGATCTGCAACTGCCCAAAATACCTTACCCAAGTAATAACGAAAGACGTGTCGAATTGATTTTTCTATTAACTTATTTCAAAATGTTTAAAATGACCTAAGTTGCAAACTTAAGTTATTTTATTTGTTTCAAAATGTTTAAAATTGTGAAGGGATAAACAAATTTAGAATCAGGAGATAAATTTTACTTTTTATAAATCAAATCTAGCAAAAATTGCTTAAATTTCAATGCGAACAAAAAATTAATAAACTGAACAAAAACCTACTCCTGCTAAAGATTTGTTTTAAAGATTTTTTCCAAATATCTATTTTGTGTTCAAAGCATGCGATACGCAGTAAAAATAAAATACTTTCTTCAATAATGCATTTTTATTAAACACATAAAAGAAGCAGTATGTTGTTTTTTCACTTCCAAAAATTTATTACAAAATGGCTTTCAAAATACCTTTAATTTAAAACTAAACCGCATCAAAATGAAGTGATTTGATCTTATTTTTTTATACAAACAATTAAAACTATTTTTTTTTATTTATGTTTTTTTTTTTTGGGTAAACATTAATTTAATGAAAGGTTTCATTATCTCGTGCATTTCAGTGCAATGTAATTGATTTTTATAAGTTCTTTAAAATGAAATTTATTTTTTCTTAAATTTTTGTTTTTTCTTACGTTTAATGGATAAAAAGAAACAAATGTATCCTTTTTGAAGTATCTCATATAAAGATATGAAATTTTATCTGACAACATGACAGATAAAAAAAAACATAATTAGAATGTATATATCCCAGGTGAAAATGTTTATATATTGTCATATATGGCCACATATATGAGTTCATATATGAATCCTTATATGTTCGGATCCGAAGTTTGAGGGTATATGGGCATATATGAGTGTTCATATATGGGAATATATTATTACTTTCCCTACAAGCTCTAGTGTAAAGAAAAGGCAATTTTTTAAGTTTTTGTCACAAATATTGTCCTTTTAATAAAATAAAAGGTTTCTATTATACTTCTAAGAACATGTTAGTGATAAATTCATACATTTTAAATTCAAAATGCATTAATAAATACAAACAGTTCAAAGCGAAAGTTTTAAAAAAAATACAATTTGGGTAAAGAATTTAATGAAAATGTATAACAGTATGGATAATGG
The DNA here is from genome assembly GCA_021234595.1 of Delia radicum. Classification (NCBI taxonomy): domain Eukaryota; kingdom Metazoa; phylum Arthropoda; class Insecta; order Diptera; family Anthomyiidae; genus Delia; species Delia radicum. The sequence continues at coordinate 44,053,308 of CM037853.1, read as the reverse complement.
AAAATCAATTTGTTCAAGAAAGAAATGAAATTCGATGATTTAGAAAATGACGACGATAACAATAGGAATCAAACCAACCGACAAAAGAAGTCATTTGGTAAGAATACTTATGAATTTTATAAAAAAAAACGTTAACTAAAGTGCTTGTGTTTGATACAAAGGTTCCACTAAAAACATTGGAAAGGTGACAACTAAACAATAACGCAACTAAATAATGCAATAGAAAAGCTTGTTGATTCCGATGATGACAATTCATGGTCGATGGTGATGAAGATTCTGATAGTGATAAAGTCAGCATTTGAAACGGAGTACTACTAACGTGACCAACTGTTTTTAATCAAAAAGCGGGACTCAGCAGGCGAAAAATCTGGATTTTGGTGCAAAAAGCGGGATTTTAAAATTTATTGTCTTAAAATGAGTTTTTTAATAAATTCGCAATTTTTGTTTTGAATCGCTCAAATATTACTTCAAAAATTTATATTTTCTTTTAATTACAAAAAGATCACTTTTGGCACAATAAATGAATACATTTTAGACTTCGATTCGAATTTCGAAATCCTATCACTGGCTCTAAAACTTTATTTCTGTCAAAAAGCACCAAAATTTATAATATATTGAACTTTTTTAAATCGTTTTATTTATTTTTTTTAATTCTATTTAGAAAAACTTATATTGAAAAGCGGGATAGACCCGCCAAAAGCAGGATGGTTAGTCAGGTTAGGTACTACCGATTCAGAATTAAGCACATCAATGATCATATATGGTCATACATAAAACCATATATGACAATATATGATCATATATGAGCTTTTTCACCTGGGATGTTTAAAATATACAACCTTCTTCGATTAAAAACCTAAAACATTTAGAGCAAATATTTCATATAATTAGATGATTTTCTGAAAACAATCATCCGCCATGTTGGATTCGTCGTTTTAAATATTACAAATCTTATTTCAGATTCGTACCCAGCGAACTCCAAAGCTTTCCAAGAAAATATTTTATAAGAAAACGATCACTTTTTCTAAAAATATTTCCGCCATAGTGTCTCCGCCATTTTCCAAAAAAATATTTGAAACATTAAATCCGTCATTTAAAATTTTAAAAATTCTATTTCAGATCCGTATTTAGCAACCCACAAAACTTTACCTTTAAACCGGTCATATTTAAAAAAATAATTCGCCATATTGGATCTGCCATTTTTATTTTTAAAAATCTGATTCCAGATTCGAGTTCAGCTACCCCAAAGCCCTCCGTGTGTAAATTTTCAAGCAGATTCCGTAACTCTTATACATATTTTTAAGCGTCTCTGAAAGTAGTATCTTAACTCGTGCCTCCAGATTGGCTTAACCATCATTATAGTGGTAATGATGGTTTAGCCAATATGGAGGACATTCAACTTTTGAAAGTAGAGCTATGCACCAACATTTTGAGCGATGTAGCTCTGTACGCCAATTTCAATTTTGGGCAGCAGGGGTTCTCCCGTTTACAAAAAATTCCCAGAGTTATTTTCCAACGTTTGATCATAAATTAGCATTCGGTCATGATGGGGTTAAAAATATTGGTGTGCATTGATATCACAGTTATCCTTAAAATAGCGATAGCTAAATAACTAAAATAACGTTACCCTTAACGTTATCTCTTTTGTTTAAGGAGACTTAATCGTACCCATATGACGCCGTATGTTTCTAGATTCTTAGGTTGTCCATTTTCGAACTATGTTAAAGCAATGACTATACTTTATTTTTATAAGATTAATCATAATGATGACCTTGTATATTTGAATTCATTTTTTCTTTTGACCATTCTACACGAAATCGTCAAATTCAAATCCCTTTATTAACCTCACTCTTAGAACGATCATTTCATGTGCGGGTAGCTCATATTTTTAATCACTTGCCTACAGAACTCAAGTCCTTGGAATTACAATTCTACACTTTTAAACGCAAAATTTTGATCTATGCTCAAGGCAATGAGTTATAATATATAATAATAATGCAACGTGTGATTGTAATTATTCATTGGTTTGCAGTGCCTTTATATTGTTTTTCTCTTCTTTCTTTTAACTTCTAACGTTTTTACTATTTTATAATATATGTTTATTTCTCTTTTTTTTTTTTTTGAATATTATATTGTTTCATTTTCATTTCATTTCATTTATTAATTCAAAAACCAAGCCCATAGGGCCAAATATGGTTCGTATTCAACAATAAATTTTTACAAAAAATAAAAAAATAAATTTATAATTTAAAGGAATGCCTAAAATAAATAAAATTATAACTAAAGTTTAACGGTCCAAAATGTAGCAATAAGATTATCAAAATAAGTAGACGATTAAAAAATAAAAAATATATGAAAAATGATCGTAAATTATCAAGATTATAGTGAGTGATTAAAAAACTGCCTTAGTTTGCGTTTAAACGTAGCACTTGCAACAACAAAGCTTTTAAGAGATCTAGGTAATGAATTCCAGACTCTAGTTATCCTCACATTAAAGGATCTCTCGAAAATAGAAGAGTTTATACGTTGAAAAACTATCTGAGGGTTTCTACTCGATCTTGTAAATCTAAAGTTGTCAACAATGTAACCAGGACAGTTCGCTCTAATTAGCTTGTAAAACAATAACAAGATTCTCAGTTTTATAAAATTCTCAAAAGAAAAACCAAGAAAATCCAACATTTTATATTTTTGTTGGGTTATTTAATTGAAGAATAATAAATAAATAAATAAAAGTATTTTTGTCTTAAATTGAAAATACCGTTACCGCAATAAATATAAAACCATTATCCTTAAAATACCGTTACCGAAATAACTAAAATAACGTTACCGCTAAAATACCGTAACCGAAATAACTTAAAAACCGTTATCGCTAAAAAAAACCGTTACCAAAATAACTGAAATAACGTTACTCCTAAAATACCGTTACCGAAATAAAAGAAAATAGCGTTACCCTTACCGATACCCGCATCGAATCGGTTACCATCCATGCTTGCAACTTATTTAAAACTCTTAAAATTGTTCTCTTTTTTTTATTGAAAAATTATATATGAATTCTCTATTTTATAATTTGCAAACTGAACATAATAATATGATATACACTGTGTTTCATAGCTATAACGTCAATTTTATTATTTGCCATTAGAATTTGAATACTTTCCAACTTCTCTTAGTATTTCTAAAAATAAAGTTATTGTTGTATCTGAACCTTTAGCTGGGACAATTTTATTTCTAAATTTTTATATAAAAAAATAAATAAAAAATTTAAGAGATGATGTTGTAGCAAAATGTGAATGTACATAAATATGAAGGTGTTATATTTAGTAATAAGGATATGACATAGTTATGGGCTTAAGGATGAATTTACTTTGTAATACTTTATTTTGGCCATGAAGGCTTCTTGTATTACCTGTTGAATAAAAATAAAAATAAATAAAATAAACTTCCTTCTTAAATCTCTTATGATTGTTTAAAAAAGAGTCAGACAGAAGTGAATTTTGAGACTATAATTTTTTATAGGAAATAATCAAATATGAATAATTTGGGACTGAAAATAATAAGCGCTCCCAAAAGGCAGATATCTTGTAGTCTTTCAATACTAATTATATATGAACACTCAGAAAATTGTTGACTGTGAATGTATAAAAGATACAATGTTGAAATTAAATTACAAGTAACTCAAATTTTTTCAGTCAAATAGCTAAAAATAAAACTTTGACAAGTGCGCCCTATTTTAGATTATTTGTTTAATTTATCAAAAATTGATAACTAATCGAATAAGCAATACTTTGCCGTTTTTAGACTTTTCGCTTTTTATTGTAAAATTCAAAAATATTGATGAAAATAAAAAATATTTTTGAATTTCGGGAAAATTTTTACCTATTACCACGTGATGTATTAATAATATAAATCGCTTAAAACGAAACCCTCCCGCATAAAGAGCATTTTCTAAAAATGCATTATTAACACCTGTTTACCATTAAAGTTGTGTTACGTAATGGGCTTGTTGTTTGGCGAATTTTAATACCTATATCGCGAAACAAAGTTATAATCTATTTTTTATATCAAAATCCGCGAAACACGTCAAATTTAACATCGTTTGTATCCTTTAAGATTGATATGAATCGTAATAGTCGAATTACTTAAAAATATTAGAAAATATTAACTTTTAGTTTAATTAAACAAAAACATTGTATTGAACTTCAAAAAGGTTTATGCGGAAACTTTTTAAAAAACCGCGAAAAAATAAAATTGCGTTTCTTTATAATTTTTTATGGACTTTGCGTCTACGATAGGTAAAATTTGATATTTGCAAAAAAAAGGCCAAAAGTTATAACCCTAATGCACAGTGACTCCTAACATTCCAAAGCATCGAGCTATAAAAACAATAGAGTGGTGCAAAATATCCAGTTCGAACAATTATATTTACATTATTAACTTCTCCAAATACATAAAAAAAGTGCATACGAAAAACCAGTAGGCACCAAAAATGGAACTAGTAAATTCAAATTTATTTCCAAAAAAGTTTTTGTTTGAAATACTTGTAAATTGTAGCTTTTCATATAAAAATTCTTTAAAAACAAAAATTCAAAATTATAAAAAAATCAACAGAAGGGTGTTTTTATTTACAAATCATTATTGTTGGTGCAAATGTACAACAAATTTTGTTGTGTATTTACAAAAATGTTCTTGACACTTGTTTAATATTACAAACAGAATTTTGTAATTGATTTCTGTGTAATAAACCTTATATCTCTCATTTACAATTTTTCCCTGATAAAAATAAACCACTTATTTTAAAAGTGGTAAGCGTCCATTTTCAAAAATATTGAAATAATGTGGCTCCATAGTACTCAAAGGTTTTCTAATCACTGCACAAACATTTTTTGTAAAAATTTTACAGATTGCTGATATCTCAACGGAAGTCTTGTATTTTGAGTTATGTTGTATAAGAAGGATATCCCGTCATAAACAAATTTTCTGGGTTTTATAAAAGTTTAAAAAGATGCCAAATTTGCTCTTCGTATTTTTTCAGGAAGTACCGTCTTTGTGAACTTCTCAATTTTGTTACTTTTTTAAATCCATTTTTTTTTCAAACAAGTTTAATAATAATTCTTTTTTAACCCACCTTGATGTAAATTAAAAAAAATTTTCTTTTTTAATTACGCAAAAAATTCTACACCTGTTGAAACTGACTTTCTTATGTCTCTATACTTAAAAACTAGGACATGCAAAGTTTCACGTTGAAAAAGTCTTCACCAACGAAAAAAAGTAAAATGACCAGAAACATAAGTTTTTTCATTCATTTTATTGTTCACTCATAGTTTTTAACTCTCAGATCCAAACCAATACAATATTGAGTCACTATACGTGGGAGATACATTCATTAAAAAGTAATTTCCATTTCGCTGCTTGGTGAAAAGTGGGTAGTTTACAAGATCTTTAAACGAACTAAAAAATAACATTCCACATAAAATTTTTCGAAATTCAATTATATTTTTGAATAATTCTAATAAAAAACATGACTTGAAAACATACTTAGTCCAAATTTTTTGGATGTTGATTATATTTAAACTTAGATTAACGAAATTTTTAAATTGAATGTCAATATGAATTCTGAAATGTGGTAAATTTTGTTATATTTTGATAAAAGCCAAAATTCTAAAAAATAAAGTGGTTCTGACGAGAGGCCCTAACAGTTATGAATTTTATTTTAAAAAATCACAAAGTAGATTTATTTATTTTTTTTTTTAACAGAAATTGTATTCATAAATTAAATATTTTTTGAATTACTGTTAAAAAAGACAGTTTTTTTTTTTTTTAATTCATGTATAAAAAAATCTTCTCGGTTATGCTTTAAAATTGTAAATTTATAGTGATATTCTTAACTTATGACCAGTGCTAATATTTCATTCATTAATAAGGAATTTTTAAAGTAGTTTTTAAGAGGGGTTTTTTTAAAATAGCAGTTATAACACTTTAACAATTACTGCTATTTTTGTTTTTAAATTTAAAAAACAATTTCAATTGTTAAAGTTGATTTTTTTAGATAAAAATCAAATAATAAATTTTAATAAGGAATCTTTAAGACTACATTTTAAGGAGTCTATAGGAAAAAAATTAGTAAAAAACTTTGAAGTGGATCTTCTGTTCCCTACCAGCGATTGAAGTTGGCGGTTTTAGTGCATTTTGACCAAAAATGTTTAAGAGTTTATTTTCGAAAAAGGGCTCAAACGTTTCTAAATTTTTAGCTTATTACTAAAAAAATATTTTTAATTTTCCGTAGAGTAATTTTGGTCCACCGGAGCATTTTTTAATTAAGACTAAGAACAATTTAATTAAGAAGAGCTTATTGCAAAAAACATGATAAGCCACATTTATAGTTTTACGGATTTTTACTATTTTCTATTCATCCAACGATTAATATTTGATAGAAGTCTTGCTTAATCACTTATTATAAGTACCTAGAGTTAAAATGTCCTGCAAAAGTCATATTTTTGTATTTTTTCAATCTTTTAATAGACAAAAAGCAAACTTAAAATAGAATGTGGCTTATCAAGGGTTTACAATAAGCCCCTCAATTATATTCAATCAAAAATAAAAAATTCTCTGAAATTTTTAGAGTTGAGCAATTACAATCATATAACTTTCAAAATAAATAGTGAAAATAATAAAAATAAAATTTCCCATTTGTTTTGATTTTAGATGAAATGCGTAGAGAACGAGATTTCTATAAAAGTCGCAATATGGCCTGTCCCAAAGATTTGCCACAAAATCATGATGATGACAATGAAAAAGTTATGGAAGCTCATGCCGAATCAGATTTCCATAGATTAGATGAACAAGTTAATGTATGTCTAGAATGCATGAGTAATAATTTCAAAAATCTACAAAGACGTTTCATACGCTGTAGTTCACAAGCTACTATTACACATCTCAAAAAGTTGGTAGCAAAAAAGATTTTAAATGGTATTGACAAATATCGAGAGGTAATTGAAGACACAACATTATTAAGTTTGAAATTTTTAAATATTTATCTCCATTCTTACAGATTGATATATTGTGTAATGAAGAACTATTGGGCAAGGATCATACGTTAAAATTTGTATATGTTACCCGTTGGCGTTTTCGAGAGCCACCTTTACGTTTACAGTTTCGTCCTAGAGTGGAAATATAGTTTGCAACATAAATTTAGTGCTTAAAATTAGAAATATCTAACTATTTTACGTAATTTTTAACTAATTAATTATAATAACAATTATAGATGTTTAAGTCAGAGTTATCTATATATACATACTACCTACACAATTAACTAATATATATATAAATTTATATAACAAATTAAGATCTAGTTTATTAAATATGGTTATTTTCCAATTTTATAAATATTTTTTTTTTTTTTTATTTCCTTCCATATTTATTTTATCTTCCTTTAAAATACCTGCTTTTTACACTTCTTGTTATCAAAAATATATACTTTTTTTATTTTAATGACACCACTTCCATTATGATTTTTACACAAATTTTATACAATTTATGATTTACACAACCATAAAAGGTTTATATATATATATATTGTATATACTATACATAATAAAATTATATTAGGTAAATAAATATGATAATTTATAACAGATATAACAAAAAGAGTATTTAAATTTGATAGAATTTGAGGATATAAAAAATATTGTATGCTAAAGTCTCAAATATTTGTCATTAAATGAGCGCAATATTTCCTTTTAATGGACAATCTTGTAGAAAATCCGGAATACAAAGAAATAAAATTCTAACGGCAGCAATCAAAATAAATAGTGTCCTTTCGAATATCCGGTTTCGGAGTTCATTCAAGTTTTGGCCGAGCGCCGAGTATTTAAAGAAAATGAGTATATTTTTAGATTAAATTCTTTTTTATCGAGTACAACAAGAAGAATTTTTATAAAATTTGTTAAATTTTTGAGCTTAAATATAAAAGTTTAAGCGATTTTTTTAAAGCCATCTTTAAACTAAGTAGACTCCAAGATATATTTATATAGGTAGTCTTAGTAGCCCAGCTGTTTATCTTTCTCTTCCCTGGTTTTGACATTTCTTACATGGTTTTGACACTGTACTGTACTCAACAACAAAATGCCTGTTGTTTTTGTATTGTTTGTAGTTGTTTGTTGTAGTTGTTGTTCTAGTAAGACTACCTATATAAATATATCTTGAGTAGACTCATTATGGCTTAAAAGTTTGGTGATTTTTTTGCTTTTTACTGTAAAACTATTTTTAAATTTTCTGCGGAGTAATTTTGGTCCACCAGAGGCGCCGAAAATCAGCCAAAAAATAAAAAATCACCCGTTTTTTCTTTTCAGATATTGCTGATTTCATAAACTTATTTATGGACGACTTTTACACGAATTGCCTTTATAGCAGCTATTTTTTTTTTCAAATAATGCAAATTAGTAGCATTACTTTTAAACCTTGTTATATACGGTATTTTAGGAACTAGTGGCTACTATGATACCTTAAATTAAAGCTTTAAGTCTTAGTTTTAATTGAGAGTCATTTTATTAAATAACTGCATTTAAAAAAAAAGTGCCGTTTCAAAAATATTAACCCGGCAATGGGTTAATATTTATTTAATATTTTAGAGCCCTATAAGTCGGAAAATATGGGCCACCGACACAAAACAAAATTTTTTCTAACCTGACCTTTTTTAGCACTAATTTCGTTGTTTTTTTAGCTATGCCCGTAAACTTGATTTGTTCCGAACATTTCTCTAATAAGTCTACATAGTATTGTTTTCAGGGACCGAAAATAACAGTTATTTTCAAATTTTTAAACAAAAAAAGCAGCTAGAAGTAAATGTCGGAAAACTGTTTCAAGTATACCATTTTGATCCTTATGAACTAGTCTATAATAAAATGCATTGCTTTTTAAAATTTTGATTTTTATTTTTTTTAGCAAAAATTAAATGTTTTTTTTTTATTTTTATTTTTTTGAGCAAAAATAAAAAATATTTTTTGATTTTTATTTTTTCGAGCAAAAATAAAAGTTATTTCTTGATTTTTATTTTTTCGGGCAAAAATAAAAGTTATTTTTTGATTTTTATTTTTTCGAGCAAAAATAAAAGTTATTTTTGATATTTATTTCAATTTCTTGAGTTGAAATTCCATAAGTTATAAATTTTTATTTTTATAACGAATAAATAACAAATAACGCCGTTACATTTGTATGAATGAAATATATAAATTTTATGGTTGCCTTTTGTAATATTTTCGATTTTTATAATCAGTAAAACTTATTTTTAATATGACGATTTTTTTGAAGAATTCTTGTTTTAAAAATGACGATTTTACCCAAGAAACAACTTTACGGACTGTCCGTTACAAACGGATTCATGAATCCGGCATTGACGGTACGAAAACGGACCGGAATTGAAGTATCCGTCGAAGCTTGTACGAAAACCGACCATTAACGTACAGTAAAATTGGATTACTCAAATTTTCGAAAATTATCCGTTTTAACTCCGTTTTGCTGTATCCGTTTCGGTGCCGTTTAACCGGACTACACCGATTTTCATTAGTTAAAACTCCGTTACAACCGTTATCGTTTTTCTTCCGGTATTACCGGAGTGTGTTTTGTTTAAAAAAAATCAAAAAGTTTTATTTATTAATAAAATTAAATATTAATAAAATCTATATATCTAAAAAGAAGTGTACATTTTGATTGTCACTCCATAACTCGAGAACGGCTGCAAAAAATAAAAATTGGCTGAATACGTTTTGTAGAACATGCAATGAGGATGGTTTAAAAAAAAAAATTGTTTAAAAATATTTCCGTTTAGTCCAGATGTGGTGATTTTTCTGAACATTAGTCATTTTCATCTATCCAGATGTGGTGATTTTTCTGAACATTAGTCATTTTCATCTATATATATATAAAAAGAAGTGTACATTTTGATTGTCACTCCATAACTCGGCTGCATAAAATAAAAAATGGCTGAATACGTATTTAAGATTTTTAGTGGTAATTTTTTTGGTTATTTTTAAATGTATCACTTTTTTAACATATACTTGTATTTCAGATGTTTTTGCAATTAAATATAGAGACGCAGATCTCATGAAAATTTTAATGATGAAGATGTTAAACAACACCAGAGATAAAATGAAAAAAAAAAATCAAAATGTTAAAACCACATCCTTTTATTGATTTTTATTGATTTTTTATGTGGTTTCATATTGTTTTTTAATAATGTAATGGTTAATCCATTTTTGTTAATATCTTTATAAATGTAAAAATTTAAAAATAAAACCAAACTTTTGTTTAAAATTAAAAAAAGGAGAAATCGTTTAGATAAAATAAATAAATAAAAAAAAATGGACCATTTCAAAAAAAAAAAAAAACGGTACGAATACGGACCATATTCGGACCGTATACGGTATATTAAAAGCGGAGTCCACTCCGTTTTTAAAATAAATGACGGACAGTTTACGGTACGTTTTGAACGTACACTTAATTCGTACACTCCGTTTTATATACAGCATGACGGTACGAAAACGGTCCGTTTTAGCGTGCTTTATACTGTTTCGAATCCGTATTCGATGTTCCTTTTATTCCGTTTTTCGGTCCGTATACTGATCCGGAAAACGGCACGGAAACGGACTTCGGATCCGTATATGCTGTACCGAAAACGGCACATAAACGGACCGGATTGTTTGCTGGGTAGTTTCCAAAAATTCGCGCACTGCTCGTACAAATATAGATGTTTGTCTTGTAGTTAGATACTTAAAAAATGTATAATAATATACAGGGTGATTCAGTCACGACCCGCCAAATTTCACCAGCGTGTTCGTTGTCTCATTTTATGAAGATATGTCCATTACGACCATCCCCGGAAATGCAAGTGTGCGAAATGGCAGGGGTTTGAAAATTTTCGGATTGGTGGTCGGAGGGTAGTAGGGTAAAATTGCTAACTTCTGAACCAGTGGTCAGATTTTTTTGTTTTTTGGCTTTTTTGAAAGGTCTTTAGAAGCGCTTTCATAATCATTAAAGAAAAATTAAAAATAAAGTGAAGTCACCGAGATAACGAGCTTTAAAAAAAGAAAATTTAAAAAAAAGGCATAGGAACGTGCACATAACCTCAATTTGCTCAGTCAGATGGCAGGTAACTTGTGTTTTGTTTTATTTTGTGAGATAGCGTTACCTCTTTCCTTTCAAAAATGCCTTAAACCAAGTCCATATGTTTTACCGTTATAAAGTTGTGACCATTTGACTGAAATGCATAACTTTTTTTTTTTTGTTTTTGAAAGCGAAATTACAGCACACATTTATTTGTTTTTGTAAATTAACACGTTTAAGATTTTATTTTATTGAAACTTTTAGATTAAGAATTAAAAACATGAGAAGAAAAAAACATTTGATTTTAAAGGAAGTTTTCAATGTGGTTCCCGTTTTGTACTAAGCACAATTGCAGCCGTTTGCGAACCTCATCGGACATGTTTAATTCGGCCATCTTTTCACGAACTTTCACCGCAGCCTCCTCAATGCGTGCAAGTAATTGCTCACGAGTATTGATCTGCACGGAATACACACAATCTTTCATGTATCCCCACAAAAAGAAGTCCAGTGGTGTGAGATCTGGAGATCGTGGCGGCCAGGCAATTGGTCCAACTCGTCCAATCCAACGTTGAGGGAAATTGCTGTTGAGCCAATCTCTTACAATGAGCCCGTAATGTGCTGGAGCACCATCTTGTTGGTAGAAAATATGATTTCGTACCGCAAGGGGTACTTCATCGAGGATTTCTGGCATTATTTCTTGCAAAAACGCCAAATAAATTTGGGAGTTTAACCGGGGCGGAAGTATTTTTGGCCCAATCAAGGTGTTGTTGATGATTCCAGCCCAAACGGTGACGTCAAATCGGCGTTGAAATGCAGTCTCTTTCTTATTGTGGGGATTGTCGTGGGCCCATTCGTGCAAATTATGGAAATTGGTTATGCCATCTCTCGTGAATTGCGCTTCGTCGGTCCACACTATCGAACTTAAAAACATAAATTCGCGAACACCACGTGCATCACGTTGCAACATCTCGCGGCAGAAGTTGACACGGAGTTCTTGAACTGGTGTGAAATGGAATGGATGTTGGTTGTCTTTGTGCAGGACTCGCCATACTTTTGATTGTGACACACCAACTTGGGCCGCGATTCGTCTTGTGCTTGTCGTTGGGTTCTCGTTTACAGCATCCAAAATCAACTCTTCAGCTACAGCGTCGTGTTGTAAATTTCCGGGTCGATCCGTTTCCGTAAACAACGTACCTTCACGAAATCGGCGGTGCGTGTTGCTGAATGTTTCTCTGTTTGGTGGTCGTCGGTTTGGAAAACGTAATGCATATTCACGCGCAGCAGCTCTAGCATTACCGTCACAGAATCCATACATGTAATGAATGTCTGCTAATTCTTCGTTTGAATAAGTTGACATTTTTTTAAATTCAAAACACCACGTAAACAAAATTTTTCACACGTCTTTACCAACAACGACTTTTAAAATAAAGGCATACAAATGAATGTGCTTTTATTTCACATCAAAAAAAAAAACAAAACTTTTTGCATTTCAGTCAAATGGTCATAACTTTGTAAAGGTAAGACCTCTGTGCTTCGAAAAGGACATTTCGGAAAGGTAAGAGGCAGAACTATCTTCGAATAGAAAAAAAAATAGGAGTTACCTGCCATCTGACTGAGCAAATTGAGGTTATGTGCACGTTCCTATGAATATTTTTTAAATTTTCTTTTTTTAAAGCTCGTTATCTCGGTGACTTCACTTTATTTTTAATTTTTCTTTAATGATTATGAAAGCGCTTCTAAAGACCTTTCAAAAAAGCCAAAAAACAAAAAAATCTGACCACTGGTTCAGAAGTTAGCAATTTTACCCTACTACCCTCCGACCACCAATCCGAAAATTTTCAAACCCCTGCCATTTCGCACACTTGCATTTCCGGGGATGGTCGTAATGGACATATCTTCATAAAATGAGACAACGAACACGCTGGTGAAATTTGGCGGGTCGTGACTGAATCACCCTGTATATTAATACAGTTATCACAAAAAATAACATTGCAAAATATTTGCTGTATATCTATCATCACTGAAAAATCATAATAACAAAGAATAACTTTTGTTTTTGGTAAAAAAAAAATAAAAATCAAAAAATAACTTATTTTTGCTCGAAAAAATAAAAATCAAAAAATAACTTTTATTTTTGCTCGAAAAAATAAAAACCAAAAAAAAACTTTTATTTTTGCTCGAAAAAATAAAAATCAAAAAAAAACTTTTATTTTTGCTCGAAAAAATAAAAATCAAAAAATAACTTTTACTTTTGCTCGAAAAAATAAAAATCAAAAAATAACTTTTATTTTTGCTCGAAAAAATAAAAATCAAAAAATAACTTTTACTTTTGCTCGAAAAAATCAAAAAATAACTTTTATTTTTGCCCGAAAAAATAAAAATCAAAAAATAACTTTTATTATTGCCCGAAAAAATAAAAATCAAAAAATAATTTTTATTTTTGCTCGAAAAAATAAAAATTAAAAAATAACTTTTATCATCTGACTTTTATGAAAAAAGTAATAATTTTTACGGTCCACACGCAGAAAAAAACTGGAGGAATAATATCGAAGTGCATAGTAATTACACAACTACATAAGTTTCAAGTTAGTTTTACAAAGTTTTAGTAACATCTTTACAAAGTTTTGTAACCACAAGAAGAACCCCGCGTTCACGGTGGATCTTTAGCTATGGCAACCCCGTTGTCGTTCTGTGACAATCTCGAAGAAGAAGAAGTTCTTTTTCACAAAAGTTTGCATAATAACAAAAAGTAAATTTTATTTTAATATATCCACATGAATGCAGTTATAGCATTGTGCCATTTTTGTGAAGCCCATGGACCTTCATCCATATTTTCTACACAAACTTTAAGAGACACAAAATTAGATGAACTGTATTCAGCAGCAGCTTTGCAAACTTCGAATAGTGTGGCAGCCAAACAATGTGCTGCCTGCAATTCTGTAGGACTAACAAATGGTCTATACAGCAAGGACAATGAAAGTGGAGCAACATTTTTAAGTACCCAACAATCGGCTCTGCCAGAAGTAGCTACTTTAGTTAAACAAGCTGCGGTTCGAAGTTTAAGTTGTGAGATAAATCACAATAAAGATGGAGGTTTTGTATTTTTTGGAGACACTTCTAGGGGTCATGTTTTAAGTCATACATTTCATGTTAGTGATTTGCAGGTAAGTTGCATAAAGTCCTTTTTTTGAATGGTTAACATTTTAACATATTTTTAGTCCCGTGGATTCTATCAATTATTTTCGATTATAATCATCATGAAAGATAAATACTTTCTATTAAATACAAAGCCTTTTCTATCTGAACATTTACGTAAAATATCCACAGAACTGCAGAATAGTGCCAAATACATAAGGGAAGAGGAGGAGCTAAAGGGATCACCTCGACAAAGGAGAATGTCTGGTTCTCAACCACTAGTACAAACTCCCCGATCATTAGTAGAGCTTACAGGAGAAGAAAATGTTTTTGCTGTTCTTCACTCGCATTTCTCATGGCTTTTGTTGGCAGGTTCAAGATTTTTAACCGAACACGTAACATTTGGCAATCTACCCTGGCTGCCACCACAGAGTAGTAGTCATCCGCCCCAGCAGCGACTTACTTATAATATAACCACTCTACCGATGATACAAAAATATGAAACCCTTGATGATCCCGAAGAGTTTTATTCACTGAGACATATTAAACAGGTGGTTAGAAAAGCAGAATTTGCCTCAGTATGTTATTGTGCTTTAACGGGTATTAAGGTAAGTTATAGAAGTGTTTATGTAATTTTATCTAATGGTATTTTAATTAGATTATAGTGCGTGGTGATCCTGCAAGAACCTTTCATTTTATGATGTGCCTGAAAAAACTTTTACCCGAACAAATGCATAATTTAATACGCGTAGATGCTCAACATCAACATTCCATTAGTGCTGATTATAAAATTATATCAATATCGAATGAAATTGCTGTGCCTATGGCTAGTTCATCGGTTTTCCGTATTGATTTCTTAGAAGAATCTGTTGACAACAATGAAGTTTATATAAAATGGCCGGGAACAGTACCAACAAAATGTAAGTTATTTATTAACACGATTAAACTAATTTGTAGTTCTGGCCATAACTCGAATCTTCCAAATTTTATGCAGAAAAGTTGTGGAAAAATTAAATTTCTGAAATCGGTTAGTGTCTTTCCTATATGCAAACGTAGTTTCAAATACATATTGCCAAAATTTCTGTTAATTTATTTTTAAATTTTAAAATAAAAACAGCATATATAGGTAAATTTAGGAGAACTGATTAAAGTATACCATATTGATACTTGTGGATGAGTCTTTCAGAAAATGGTCTGCTTCTTCAAATTTGTATTTTGTTTTTTCGAGCAATTATAAAAGTTATTTATCTTTAGCCAGATCGAAATACTAGTATCAACCTAGCTAACATATTTGATTTTCTTTGTAAATATACTTGTTATAAATTAAAAATAACATAATGTATATAAAAACAAAAAACTAATAAAACTGTAAAAATAAAAGTTATTTTTTAATTTTATTTTTTTAAGTAAAAATAGACGTTATTTATTGACCTTTATTTCTTTCGATCAGAAATAAGCAGTGTTGGATTTCAATACATTTTCATGATAATTATAGTTGGATACCACAGTCATATCAAAACCTAAATGAACCTTTTAAAAAACGATTCCAATAGACATTTGTGTTGTTGTATATCCGGTCTTATTTCGCTATTTTACAGGTTTGATTTTGAAATACCTTGAAATTACGGTCAAAATATCGCTAAAATACCGAAATGTCGATTTATAACGGTATTTTGTAAATATAACTAAATTCAGTGGGTCAAAAATTTTAAATTAACCTTTTAATATTAAAAGACACATGCAAGTATTGGAATCGTAGTTTTACAAGTTGTATATAGGTCTAGAGCTGGGTGCTGTATCCAACTATCGTTATAATGAAAAGATATTGTTTGCCAAACATGGAAATAAGTTTTTTTTTACAAAAATGCATAAAAATAATTTTTTTTCTATTTAGATTTTTGTTTTTCTATTTAGATTTTGTTGTGGCTGTTGTAAGGTATTTCCTTTGGGCTAATTTGGTCAATTGTCTGATAATTAAAATAAAAAACAATTTATTTTATTTTTCACTCGACGTTTCTTTGGCTTATTTCCAATTTCTTCAGGAGTTTTTTTTTTTTTGTTAAATTGATTTTATTTTACATTGTCAGAAAATATTAATAAATTAAAATTAAAAACGGGACTTCACGACTAAAAATTAATAATTATTAAAAAATATTTACGACACAACAATTATATCACAGTATAAACTATCTTATTGGAATCACAGAGCTTTAATTTTAAATGCCTCATATGGACACTTCCATATAAAGGTCAACCGTGACCGAAAAATTAAAAGTTTACAAATAATTCCTTCTGACTTGTATTATTGAAAAAAATACTTAAATTTTATTAAATTAAAAAGTCCAAAGTATATCTTAGTTGCCATGATGATAAAACGGACGGACTGCAAAGTTGCATGTTTTTGGTTAATTCTTTTAATTTCCAAAATTTTTTTAGTCGAACAATTCGTATGTGGAACAAACTTCCCGCAGAAGTCTTCCCTGTTACTTACAATTTAGAAAAATTTAAATCAAATATCCACAAGCACTACTCCCTCTTTCCTCCTTCCCATACCCTATTTTCCTGATCAATACAATGCACTGCATGAGTAGGGGGCATCCCCTGAGTATTGGTTAAATTATAAAAAAAATAAAAAATAAACCACATTTCAGAAGCAGTATTCCATTTAAAAATTTGGTTAATCTAAGTTAAAAGATAAAATACATCCTAAAAACTCGGCCTAAGAGTGATGATGGCAAGTATACTCATGTCTCAAAATATTTGTTACAACAACAATTAACTCATTACTTCTGCGTTACTGGGAGCTGGCGTTTAAAAATTTAATTTAAATAAAGTTTTTTATGTACAATTTAATATAAAAAATCTGGGATATATCAGAGTTAATTTTTTATAAAATTTCAAACTTTGTCACGTTACGTCACCTGGCAACTATTTTACTTTTGAGTTGTAAAATATTATTATTTAAAATTATATATTTTTTTTTTTATATTCTATTAAAAACGCAGGCCATCTAACCCTGAAAAGGTCAATACCCTTGGACTAGAGTATAGTTTTCTAAAAGTTTGTACGCACACATCAAACCTTTTGAAATGTATATTCTAGTATCAGGGTTGGAAAACTTGTTGTCCTGTAGAATTGAATTAACTTAATTTCCATTGTTATTCTAAAAAATAAATTCACCACATAAAATTTACAATATTTTTTTTTTTTAATTTTATAAATAATAAATTTTTTTTTAATAAGTGCTAGCATTTATCTAATAGGAAATTTATGTCACATCACGCTACGTAACGTCACGTTTCACACTACACATGTAAAAGAAAATAAAAAAAAAGTTTTCATTAATTCAGAAAATTATTATCAAATCATTTACCTAGAAATCTGAGGTGCTTTTCGTTTTCACCACAAGTATTTAGGCAAAGGCTTGGAGAATATGTCACTGAACATGACATGTAGATTTTTTATCTCTTAATATTTTTTCTCTACTTCCTGCTATATGTTATTTTCTTTTTAGCCCATTTAATTTTACACAGTTTATTTTATTATTTTTTATACTGTTTTTTATATATATATTTTTTTTTTAAATTTTGTTCTCGGTATTATTTAGTAGCTTTTTTAGCCATATACGTCCTAAGTAGGCTCGGTTAAGTTATTAAGTTATGTCTACAATCAACACTACAAGGGTACGAAGAAGTTTGACGAAGGCCGTAGCTGTCCATAAAATGCATTCCATTCATTCTAGTGTCTATTAGTCATTTCTGTTAGTCAAGGTAAATTAAATTTAGAGAAATTTACATAGTTACTTCATGGGAACTTTTAATTGCCATATATTCAAAAAAAAAACAGAAGAGATTAAAATTGCCTGAAAAAATAAAACAATAACTTTAATCGAGGGTAGCCAAATTAAAAAAAAAATGCATTTTAAAAATAAATTGTATAACAAATTTGTTTTTGACGCTGGCTGAAATTTTTAATTGCATTTTAAATGATAATGATCTGATATATATTCAAGAAACAACGATTGTTCCAACTTACACACTTTTTGTATATTTCGTTTAATTTTTTAATTTGTGTTTGCCTTTAAATTTAAAAAACTTTCAAAAATACGACTTTTGCAAACGTTTTACTCTAGGTACTATGTAGTAAGAGTTTAAGCAAGACTTCTATCGAATATTAAGCAATGGATCTTCAGAAAACAGCGAAATTCATATAACATTATATATATGGCTTAAAAAGAGTTTACATTATTAGAGTTTACATTAGTCCGTTTTTTTTCTTTCATTTTCTTTATTGAATAACAGACAGAAAAGTTAAAAATATATTTCTTTGGTAATTATACTACATATGCAATTAAAACAAAATTACGGATTAACTTTTTAAATAACCGTTGAACTTTTATGGAAAAGTTCTTGTCCTTATTTAATTAACTAATTTCTTTGACAAATAAAAGACAGTTGGTTTTCTCAAGAACTATAACAATATTTTATTACTACATAATAACTAGATATCACAACTTAAGCTTCTGGGGCAACGGGCAAATGAGCACCCTGGGGTTGGAAACCATTTTCATCAGCAACATAGGTAACGGTATAAGTGACACCATCATCACCAACGAATTGGTAAGAACCTTGGACAGAGATAGCTTCTTGTTCAGTACCAATGTTCTTCAATTGACCGGCAGCTTGGGCTGAGCTACCATCGCTGGTTTCCCAACTGTATGTAAACAAAAATATTACAAAATAATTTTTTGTGTTCCAATTATTCTTTATCATTTATTTAAGTACTTACGCATAATTGAAGGATTAAAAAATAATTTTTATTTTGCTTAAAAAATCAAAGTCACAAAATAACTTTTTGCATTTGACTTTTATGATAACCTTTATAATAATAATTACGGTTCCTACTTAGAATTTATTGATTAGCTTCAATTGATATAAAATAATTTTCTAACTTGAATGTTCATTTAAAAGTTTTAATTTAATACAGTGAAGTTTGGCATGAACACAGAAATCAAACCATATCACACAAGCAAAAACAAAGCATACAATTATTTTTTTTATAGACTATTTTGAAGTAATTTTCATTTATATTAAGTAATTCATTCTAAAAATATCTAAAAAATTCAGATTTTTGAAAGTAAGTCAGTTTTATAAGGATTCAAAATAGGTCATGACTTTTTTTCTTTATCTTAGAATTAATGAACGAACAACTCCAACAAAATAGCTTGGCACAAAAAAATATTTTTATTTCGCAAATAAGTTCCATTGCAAAATAGGCTTTTAAAATTGTAAAAAATCGGTTAAATCAGGGATGGAAAGCCCTCGCTCAGACTCATGATTATTTTAAATAATGAGCATATTTTTTTTTGAAATCATACAGATATTAATTTTCAATCTGGTTTGTAACCAAGTAAAGTAGAACAAATCGGAATGAAACGAATGGAATTAGAACACTTAATACAGAACGAAATGGAAATAGAATGGAAAATTGGTGCAACTTGGATGAACATTGGTACAACGGGAACGAGTGAAATCGGAATACTAACATATTTGTACTAAACACAGAACTAAACGGAAATAGAATGGAACATTGCTCCAACATGGAATAGAACGGGGAACGAGTGGAATCGGTACATTTAGCACATTTGTATTAGCGGTACGTGTTCCATGGGTTAAGTTTTGTCCATTTTTCGATATCTCGCTTAGTTTTCGAGATACTACCCATTTTATAAAATGCCGATATCTTCAAAACTAAACGAGGTAGGGCCAAACGGACAAATACCTTGACAATACAAATAGGCTAGGTCCGGCAATTACACCTAGGATGCCATGTTTTACAAACCGGCCAGTGTGATGTATTCTCTAATATTAAGCAGTCTTTCCTAATATTAAGCAGTCCAATTCCACTCATTGCTTGTTTTATTCCATACCGCATCGAATTCAAAAAATGTTACGTTCCTTCCATACAATGTGAAATCTTTTTTAAAAAAATGCTTTTTTATGAATTGTAATTGGTCTTTTTATGCAGTAGTGCATTTTATAATCATTAATAATGATTTTTCTAATGGAACATATTTCATTATCATTAAATGGTAATGAATTGTTTCATTTTCATTAGTATCAACTAATGGTAATGAAATTTCATTGGTAATTAAAAATTCCCTTGTATGTTGAAAATAAATTCGAGTTTAAAAAAAAACAGTGTTTATATAAATTCCAGTTGTAGTGCCTACCGTTTTTTTCGTGTAGTTGAAAAGATTTAAATTTGTTGTGTTCTTTGATTGATTATTCTTTTCTTTTTCTTTAAGTGCCGGATTTGTTGGTAAAATTGCTGAAAGCAGTTGATGAAACTCGTTTCACAGAACTGGTATTAAATCGGCACACAAAAGTTTTGGTAGAGGAATGGAAAAAGTATGTACACAATTTTGAGAATTGCTTAGAGAATGCTCTATTAAATGTTTTTTTTTTTTTCTTCTTTTAGCAAAGTTATATGCTTAAATCATGCCAAGACTGCTAATGGTCAAGCCAAACTGAAGCGAGTACTGGGAGTGCAGCCACAAGATCATACATTAATAAACTATTGGAGTGCACATCTACATTAGACACAACTTTTCTTAAACACTGTTTTATCAGTTTAAGCTTATGTAAATTCCACTTTCCATTCTTTTTAAATAAAAACTCAAATATTTTTAAATTTTTTTTTGTTTTAAAAAAGCTCCTTCAACCAAAACTTGTTGGTTTATGGAAACCATCATAAAAATCCGTGTTTTATTTACGTTCTTATTTGTTGTTCTTATTGATGGAAATTAGCAAACTTAAAATTTAACTAAACAAAAAGAATATAACTTCTTTTTGATGATGTTTACTTCTTATAACCACAGCTGGAACGACGACCACGTGCACGTTCAAATTTACGTCCCTTGGAGCGTACATAAGGGCGAGTGTGAGAATGGGGAACACCGGGAGCTTTACCGAAGTGTTTGCAGGCAGTACGAGCGGTACGTTTGCCTTGCAACAACAAACAGTTCTTGCCAGTGGGTGACTTGAGGGCCAATTGATCGAAAGTGATTACTTCACCACCAGCCTTCAAGATGCGTTCCCGAGCAGTTTGGGTAACATGCAAAGCACATACGGTCATCTTGGGTACAGCCAATAGACGGACGTCATCGGTAACGGTGCCGACAATAACAACAGTAGATTCAGGTTGTTTGGCGGCTTTGAAGAAACGGGTGACTTGTTGCAAGGACATGGGTGGTCTGTTAGTCTTGCTCATAAACAAACGTTTCAACACAATGCGGTTGAATTTTTTGTTTGTACGGCGTTGAAGGAAACGATACAACTGAAAAATAAAAAACAAAAAAAAAAACATTACAACAATATTCAATAAACACTCAGGAAAAAGTCGATATATCCATTATACTTCGGAAAGAATCATAGATATTCTGTTTTACTTTTCAACTTTTTCTTAAGTTTTAATTGGAAATTTATTAAAACTTACCTTAACTAACAAACGCAAGTAAACATCTTGCGACTTGGGCTCAGTTCTGCGAACCTTACGATCATATTTGTGGCTAATATCAATACCCTGGAAGAAAATAACATACAGAGGTTGTTAATTTTTATTTGTTTTTTATTATTCAGTTTTTTATATCATTTTTAAATTTTTTTTTGGGATTATTTACAATTTAACTTTTTTTTAGTATTTTTTAACATTTCATCGAAATTTTTTGCATAAACATTTTTTATATTGTTTAATTTATATTTTGTTATCACTTTTATTCCCATTAATAATAGATTTTTTGATTTTACACGATTTTTTTATATTTTTCGTACCATTTTTAGATGTTGAGCTGTCAAAAATTCAACCGGAAAGAGATTTTATTATGCTGTCAAATTACTTTATTGTCAAATTGCACTAATATAAATATGGCAACGCTTATAATACAAATGCCAACCCTGTTCCATTGTTGTATTTTTTGCTGTCTCAAAAAACTATAGTACATGCAGAAAAAAAACTGGCCGAATTGTTATCGTGCTTTGTAATTATAAAGCAATATACACACAAAAAATAAACTAATGTTAGAATATCGAAGTCAACTTTGTAAATTTTGTTGATAGAAATTATATAAGTCAAGTATAAAACACCGCAGTCGAAGTATAAATTACATGTTCCATCTCTTTTGTAAAAAAAACAAAGTTTGCTTAGTTGATGATAAATACTATTGTACTTTAATATATTTCACTTAGTTCGTTCTCCAATTTATACTATTTTGTAGCTTACCTAAGGTTTTTTTTTTTGTAACTTTCTAAAGTAAAAGACTATCATATAAAAGAAAATTATAAAACTTGACGTCAAGCAAATTAGGGGTTGTTTTTTTTTTTATAGTATATATTTTTTAATAAAATTTTATTTTATTCTATTCCTCTTTTTAGCTTTTTATTAAAGACGTCGCCTGGGACTGTCAGCCAGCACCAGCAGCTTTATTTCTATTTATACGGTTGGTTTTTGGGAAATGTGTTGTAAGTTTCTTTTTTAATACAAAAAGCATTAATAAACGCATATTAATTAAAACAAATTAAACGGGACATATAAAAATGGATAAAATGAACAAAATTAAATTGTTTCATTTAATAAAGCAGTACAATGGAATTTTACATAAAACCAATACATGCAAAGCTTACAAAGTTTTTAAAAGTATAAATGTCAGTTGTTTTATTTTGCAACTTTTTACCGAAGTTGTTTGTATAACTTCTCGAAAAGCTTTTGAAGTTGAATTCTCTACAATAAACTAAGGTAGCTTATACGCTATTTTTAATTGATCTTACACTTTTTATTTTTTGCGTGTAATAATTTTGATTAAAATTATTTATTTATACATATTTGCACCATGTGCAAATCACCATCGTGAGTATTATTATTTTCTGATTCAAAAATTACTCAGAAAAGATATTTAAAAAAATTCTATAGTTTCAAAAATCAATCTATTTTTAGACTTTTTTGGTTTGTCCACAAAATATTTAAATTCAATTACATTTCAGAGTCTATTCTAAACCAGTTTTTTATACTAATAACTTTTTTTTGATTCTTTTTAGAAGGCTCACATTAAATTTATTTTATTTAGTACAAAAATTCAAAACATGTGCTGCATTTGATTCATTTTCGACTCATAGAATAAGAACCCTCAAGAAAGTTTGCTGGCTGGGAGGCTTTTTTAAAAAATCATTAAAAATACACTCAGGGAATTAAAGAGATAGAAACGATTGAAAATGACACTTTAAACAACTGCAAATGTAATTAAAGAGGCCATAACTACATAATACATTCAAAAATTGCATTAGCATTAAAAATGCATTTTTTTTTATCAATAAACGAGCTACATAAATTAGAAGCATTTGCAAGTATTTGAATTGTTGACACCTAATCTCACCTCCTATTGAGTTTTGGCAAAAATGAAATAAACCACTTTCTTTTCATTAATATTTTTTCTTTTTTACTATTTTCATAAAAAGTACCATTGCTATAAATGTTACTATCACAAATATTATCATTAGCCACATCCAACACTTCCAGGCATTGCGTGAATGATCCTCTAATTTTTCTGTCTCTTTATTTAAGGCTCCTATGTTTCGATCTGCCATACCGGCCGAACGTGATACCATTTCAGTGTCTTTTTTAATAATCCGATTAGCTGTCTCTGTTTGTTCCCTGAGATTTCGTGTTAAGGACAACATATGTTCTGTTATCATTTCTTGATTTTCTCGTATATATTTTACAGCCTGACTCTGCTCGCCACTACCACTACTACTGTTGCCTTCTTCTAAAGGCTTACGCCTTCTCAAATTATCATCCTGCAGTAATTCTTTACGTAAATCGGCATATTGTTTAGACGATTGCAATTGATTGATTTCTTTAAGGGCATCATCTCCAGCCTCAGATGCTTTAAGTCTAGCTGATCTTAAGCGGTTTGCTGATGGTGGACTATCTATATAGTTGGTTATTGTTTTTAAATTGTGTAGTCTTTTAGTGTAATCGGGAACTTTTTCGCAACTATAAGGGCTTAACATGAAAGTAAACAATTTGTCATTCACTTGATACATTGATTGACCTTTGTTGCTGTTTTTACTTACTCTTCCATATTTTTAAGTTCTTCGATCATAGTTTCCAAAGATTTGATAAATTTCTTTAGTCGCCAGTAATTAGTCTCTTCTTTGGCTAATTCTTCACAATTTGCCAATAAAGTACGTATATTTACATTTAGTTTAGTAGCCATATTTTAATTAATAAATACTTATTTTTTTTCCTAATTTCAATTATTTTTATAAACAAACACGTCACATATGAAATGATATTTGCAATAACTTGGCCAGTTTTGACACTTGTTTTAAATTTTCTTTCTCAAAACTGCCATCACTAATTAGAACACGTTTTTAGCAACTCTGTTGTAGTGTTGTAAAATATTAATATTTGTAAGTACTCGATACTCAATAGATTAAAGAACAAAATCGAAAAATTGTGCAATAATATAGCTACATTGCAGAATTTTTCGATTTAGTTCTTTAATCTATTATGATATAAGGTAATATAATGAAGAATTAAAGGTACCCGTACTTTAGCGATACTCGATACTCAATAGATTAAAGAACATAATCGAAAAATTTTGGGATAATATAGCTACATTGCAAAATTTTTCGATTTGGTTCTTTTATATATTATTGCAATATTATTGCACAACTTCTCGTTTTTTTCTATTCGACCATGTGCATATGGTGCAATAATATTGTTAGTGTATGGGTGCCTTAATATGCAAACCGTCAATACGATTGCACATCTTCAAAAACGTCAATTTATGGTATTTATAAGTTTAATTTTAATTTTTTAATGTTTAACAAAAATTCAACAATGAAAGCAACGGGTAGTGCCAAAAAGTACTCGATACACATAAAATTAATTGTTATCGGGTACCTAGTAATCAGTACTTTAACAACAGTTGGTCGCCATTTTTTTTTTTCATTACAAAAATTTTCATCAATTACGACAAAACATTTTTGCGGTATATTATAAAAATAAAACATTTTTTTTCTGTTTTAACTGCAGAAAAAAAAGCAAATAAATATAGAAAACAAAAATTTAAGGCATTATCTTGTGTTGTGGATTATTTTTCGATATTTTAATTAGATATTTTCTTAAGTATTTGGTAAGTAAAGTTAGTTAAAAAAAATCGTAACAAAAAGAAGGCGAACAAAAGAAAACTATCAATGAAGCACAATTTGACGCAGCGGAATCTCAAAAACGACGTTGTATTTTTACATTGTTTCGCTTGTGAGTTATATTTTATTGATTTGTTCAAGAAAAAATCTTTTAGACTATAGTCTAGTCTTTTTACTTTGATTTAAGTGATAAATATTTGTAAAACCACGTTCATTACAAATAACAGAAAATTATTTTATTTATAACACTATCAGTTGTATACCAATTAATCACCATCTGCAAAAGGCCCTAAATTGAAAACGTGGAGCATCTGCAGTTAACGAGTATACCCAGCAAAAATAAAACGATAATGCTTTTGAAAGCGTATATAAAAGAAGCAGTATATGCTGAATTTCCACTGCAGAAAATTGATTTTAAATGGCTTCCAAAATAACTTTTTAATTCAAAACTAAACCACATCAAAATAAAGTGATTTGATGTTATTTTTTTAGTTTTTAACTAAAACTATTTTTTGCCGATTTTTTTTTTATTTATTTTTTAGCTAAACATTGGGTAGCGTAAAATTTAAAAATTTTTTTGGCATAAATTCGGTTTACCGACACCTCACCAAAATAAATGAAATTTTGTCCTTTAATAGAAGAGACCACGCTGAGTCGAAATAAAAAAAATTTTTGCGTCGCTCACGCCCCCTTTTCAGTGGGCGGGGCTCCAAAGTTTGAAATGAAATTGCAAATAACTTCAAAACTACTTGTCCGATCTTAACAAAATTGGCGTCGTTGGAAAGGTCTCGAAAATATCTTTCCAATGAGGCATATAATGTCCCAAAATATTAACCCCTTGCTGCCCAAATAAAGCATTTTTGTTTTTTTTATGATTTTTTTTTTTAAAACGCTCTTTTTGTTAAATAACGCCTATATAAGTACATAAAAAGTGTATAAAAAGGAAAAGTCTGTTTTATAAGCTTTCATAAAAGGTGCAACATGACCCCATAGGTCTTGAAATGAAGTAGTTATTAAGGGTTAAAGTTGACCATTAATAGGCAAAACTATGATTTTTGCAAGATTTTGAAAATTAGATTTTGTTGTATGGTATGGTTTAAGATTTTGTATGCAAAAGAAAACTTGTAAATATGCCAAAATTTCTGCGGCCCGGGGCGAAGCCTCAGCGAAGCCGGTGGGAGGACTGGTGGGAGGAGAAAACCCCTAAGCCCGGCCGAAGGCCGGCTATGCAGAAAAACTTTATTCTACAAACATAGTTTAACATAGCCCACACATGAATAAATTACAAAAAAAAGCTTGTGTTATTTATACAAAACTTGTATAAACCGGAAATTAGAAAATTAGATTTTGTTGTGTGGTATGGTTTAAGATTTTGTATACAAAAGGAAACTTGTAAATATGCCAAAATTTCTGCGGCCCGGGGCGAAGCCTCAGCGAAGCCGGTGGGAGGACTGATGGGAGGAGAAAACCCCTAAGCCCGGCCGAAGGCCGGTTACGCAGAAAAACTATTTTGCAAAGACCCATATATGGTCACGTCGATATATGGTTCAAAATTTGAAAAAGGGTGTGTAAAAAAAATCATGCTTTTTTTGGGCAGTAAAGGGTTAATATTTTAGGACATTATATACACCATTGGAAAGATATTTTTGAGATCTTTCCGCCTGAGAAATATGGTCACGTCGATATATGGCTCAAATTTTGAAAAAAGGACGTTTTAAAAAAAAAAAATATAAAAAAAACAAAAATTGTTTTATTTGGGCAGCAAAGGGTTAATATTTTAGGACATTTTATACTCCATTAGAAAGATATTTTCAAGACCTTTCCAACGACACCAGTTTTGTTAAGATCAGATAAGTAGTTTTGAAGTTATTTCGGATTTCATTTCAAACTTTGGAGCCCCGCCCACTGAAAAGGGGGCGTGAGCGACGCAAAAAAAAATTTTTTTTGGACTCTGTGGGGTCAAATGTTCAAGGTAAAAAAATTTCAAAAAATTCTGAGAGGTGTCGGTAAACTGAATTTGTTCCATTTTTTTTGTATATAAGAAAGGTGCTCAAATGAAGCGAAATTACAAAAATAGTCTAATAATACAATAATAGTCTAATGGATTTATCCAGTCACAAATCGGCCTCGACGACTGAAACTAAGATTTTTTTTTTTAAAAAAATTTAAAAAAATGTATCATGCTTTTAAGCGGAAAGTATTTTACTAAACTGCCTGCTACTCGAAAAACTTGTTAAACAGGAAAACTTTCCTCAGTGGAGACGGGGGTTTGACATAATAGAGGACTTTTTTCAAAATTTTCTAAAATGGCTTTACTTTGGGCCACTTTTATTGGATCTCTTTACAATTTTTCGTTCTTCCCTAAAGGGTCTTAATTTTACTAAAATTGCTTTTATACTTTTTTTTGAGTTATATAGTTGCAACTAAAAGACGACTTTACAACTTTAGTAAAAATTTTAAAACTCAATTTTTGATTTTGTCGAATTTTCAAAATAAATCTTTTCTTAATTATCTCAAGCCGTTTAGAAGTGAAAACTCAAAACTTTAAAAAGTATCCAGAAAATGGATTTATATCAAATTTTAAATGATCCTTGACACATTTCAAAAGAATACATCATAAGAAAACTTTTTAGCAATTCTTAAAAACATTTTTGAATATGTCCCCTGATTATTTCTTTATCTCATTAAGCAGATTGCTAAAAGTATAAAATCATTGTATATCACATTTTCGGGCCATTTTGGGACAAAAAGCTCCGTTTAAATTAAAGTTGCATTACCTTATACGGAATGGGACCGGTCCTGCGTGTGCCACAGGATCGGCCCCTTCATGCCAGAGACAGGTCCTCTGCTTAACCCTATCCTATGTAAACAACTGGCAACTTTAACATTGGTTTGTCATAGGAGGGGGTAATTTGTCCTACTTTAAACCAAATAGTGGCATGCCACATGACTAACCAAAGATGGGCATACCACAAGATTGTCGCAAAAGGGACATGTATAAAATAAACGAAAACTAAACAGCTTCTAATGGGTAAAATTCTGGCCAACTGGCTTTTTCTTGTTAATAAGCATTCTGGTTAAGTGGTATGTCCTCCCTTTACCAGTCACAGGATTGGTATTTTTAGGACAATTGACACTGCTTAATCCACTTTAGTAGTAAATTATACTATTCCTGTGAAAAGTCCTTCTTTAACTAGTCACTTTTAGGTAAATTGACTCCTCATTCCACATAGGGTAGTGTATCAAAACTACTACACTCCATTTTTATAACACGTTTTACGTAATGTTCTCGTTGCTCCGCTATCATCTTTTTTCGCTTTTAGAGTCTAGTATAATTACAAATTTTGGCGAAATATTGCTTTTAAATCAAGTTTAAGAAAAAAAATTGGTCCAAACTTTAAAAATGTGTATGCGGCAACTTTTTTGAAAACAGCAAAAAATTTAAATTGCTTGGATAGGTAACATTTTATAATTGCTAAACGAATTCAAAAATTATAATACTATTGGGCATACATTTTGCTCAAATCAGACCAGTAGTTTAGAAGTCCATGTTTATTTCCACTTTTGACTGGCTTTACATGTGCCTATTTCGTTATCGACTAAAATAAAATTAAATTTAATGCTATATGTAACAAATAATCAAATCGAAAAGTCGAAAGCAAAAGTCGACTTTATCTTTAAAAGAAAATCGTCTTTTTGACTTTTTCATGAGAAGAAAGTCGACTTCCAAAAAGTCGAAAGTCGTTTAATAGAACCCCACTTTATTTTAAACTTTTTTTTTTTTTGTAATTTCCTTTCATTTGAGCACAACTTTTTCAATTCGAAATTTACAATTTTTCGGCCCTCTGAAGGGTTTAAAATTTACTAAAATGGCTGTAATTCGGGCCAAGTTTATTGGAACTGAAAAAATATTTTGTTTTTGAAACTGAGGTAATTACCTTTCGTTGGAGTACCCACACTTGTTTGTAAATACTCGTTTCCGTTTTTGGGCCCAGATGGTCTATCGGGCCCGGCGCTACTACTACTTTCGGGTTCTTTCTAAATTCCAGAAGGGGTCATATATTTTTTTACGGGCCCGACGCCACTAATTTATAATTTCGGGTTCTTTCTAAATTCCAGAGGGGGTCACATATTTTTTTACGTGTGCCCGCCCTAAAGTGCACTTTTGCCCATTAATTTAATGAAATGTTTCACTAGCTTGTCGTTCATTCCAGTGCAAGTTTATTGATTTTTATAAGTTCATTAAAATGAAATGTTTAATATTAACATAGAAGTTAAAAAGATGTGTTCAAAACACAAAAAATTATATAAAACTTTTAATGACCTCGATTTGGCAAGCAGTAACTACATTTGTATGCTTCCAAAATAGCGCTTAACCGTCTTACATACAATAAAGCAGTTAGGGAAGACATTTTGTTGTCCTTTCCTAAATGCATTCTTTTGAAATTGATAATAATTGAAATGGTATTTAATTTAATTTTATATCTATATGATTT
The DNA here is from genome assembly GCA_021234595.1 of Delia radicum. NCBI lineage: Eukaryota > Metazoa > Arthropoda > Insecta > Diptera > Anthomyiidae > Delia > Delia radicum. The sequence continues at coordinate 44,023,373 of CM037853.1, read as the reverse complement.
TTTTATTTTTATATTAAAATTTAGGTTATTATTACTGTGTAATATACAGTGGTGTGAAAAATAATAGAGCCACACCCAAACCTCAATTTCAATACTTAAAATTTTATACAGATAATAATTTTCTTTAAACTTTGTTGTTGTTTTTTTTAGGTATTTTTGTAATAGACAAAAAAAAACATAAATTAAATATTTGAATTCATTGCTCTAAAAATTAAAATAAAAACAATTCGGTATATACAAATATTTTCTCTGTGAAAAAAATAGAGCCATCCAAACAAACCTCCTAAAATTATTAGAAAGCAAATATAAATATGTTTAATAAAATAATTTCTTACATAACTGCTTATACTACCTCAGTACTTAGTAGAACTGCCCTTATTTTTTATTACTGCTCTACTGTCTCCAGTTCCTCAACGTCCTCGCACAACCTGCAAAAGTCGGGTATGTCTCTGTCCCATCTGCTTGTGAAAGCCCTGACAGAACAATGACCGGTCAGGAACCCCGTAAGGGTCCTGAGACAATCCCTGTCCAGTTCCAAAAGAACCTTGGTTGCCCCTAAAGCTAATTAATACAACGTTTTACAGATATTTGGTTTTCGCAATTATTTAAACTTTGCAAAAATTATGGCGGTTTTTGTGACTGGTCATAATGGGATAAATTGAAACGTGTGTGTGGGGTAAATTGTAACGTTTAATTTCAGCAAGTTTAACGCTTTATATTGTTTATAGTGTCCGACCGAACGAGGCCGAACTTCGGCCATAATATCAATGTTCGGCCGAAACCGAAGCCGAAGCCGAACTTTTTGTTTTAATAAAAAAAATATAAATTGTAGTTGTTTTTTATTCGACCTTTCCAATTTAATTATAAAAATAAAATGTTTGAGCTCGAGGCCTGGATTTTTCTTTAATTAAAATTCTTCTTTATTATTTTCCAATATTTCGAAACTCTTCGAGTTTCATCCTCAGGGAGTATCTTTAAATTAAACATAAGAACAATACAAAAGGTAAGTAGCATTTGGTATATAGTGTACGAACAATAATACATTTAAGTGTAGTTAACAATTTGTATAAACAAACAACAAACACAGTATGATAACAGTAACATAACAATTTTTAACACAATATTTTTTCCTTTTATATTAATAAACACACTTACAATGGATTTTAAATAAAAACAAAAAATTTTCAAAAAATTAACGTTGTTTATAACTCGTCATCATCTATTGCACTGAACTTAAAAATATTATTGCATTTTTCTATTCCCTTTGTTAACTAAATGTTTATAGCTATTGGAACAAGCACTCTCTACGTCGCTCTTAAAATTAATACGCTGTGTGTAGAAATACAGGTATAATTCCATCTTTTATAGTAAATTCTACCAAAAATATACACAGCATCTTCGATACGACAATATGTACAAAATCCACAACAAGACAAACACTAATAAAATACATTCAGAACTTCCATAATAAAGTACTTAACTTATTAGTTACACACAAACATGAACTTTTAAAGCACACTGAAAAAGAAAAAGAAATCATTAGATCTTCTATCGACAATTTATTAACAGAAGAAGAAGCAACGGTATTGTGGAATAGTGAAAACATTTTGACAAATATAATGAACGAAAAATTAAAAACAAAACACAAAGAAAAATTTGAAAAACTGAAGGAAATACAAAAAAGGGAATTAGAAATAAAATTTAATAGAAACTGGTTTAGAAACTTGACCAACACTGAGATACCGGACGATGTACAGTGGATTTTCTCTCTGGGGAAAAAACATGCACTCCCAGTAACTAAGGATGAATTTCCAATGTTAAAATTTATAGCAGGTGGTGAGGATTTCATACAGACGATACAAGAAAGAGAAGAACAGGAAATAGCAAGGATGAGATTTACATCCATTGTTGACAATCACCTTAATAAGTTGAAAATTAATAACAGGGACAAATTAACATTGAACGTAATGAAAAAGGCGAAAAGGTTTTTAAAAAAGAACGATAACATCTTGATATTAAACGCCGATAAAGGTAACGTTACCGTAGCCATGGAGAGAGTGGAATATGATAAGAGGATGAAACACATTGTTGGAGACATGATGACGTACCAAAGGGTAAATAAAGATCCAACAAACGGACTACAAAAGATTAATAATGATTTAGTAGAGGAAATGTTTATTAAAAATTTAATATCGGAACGCGAGAAGAGAAGATTAAAAACCGAAGTTGCTACAGCACCAAGGATATATGGTCTTCCTAAAATCCATAAAGAAGACCACCCATTAAGGCCAATATGTTCCTCCATTAACACTCCAGCAAGTGAGTTGTGCAAATATATTACTGTGATATTGAAAATGACTACGGAAAAATCAAAATTTAATGTTAAGGATTCAGTGCAATTTAGAAATAGGATTAAAGACTTGACTATACAGGACGATGAAAGATTAATTTCGTTTGATGTTGTCTCGTTGTTCCCCAGTATCCCTGTCGACTTAGCCTTAATAACTATAGAAGAAAAATGGGAAGAAATTTCAAAGCACACAAAAATGGAAAAGAATTTATTTCTACGAATTGTAAAATTCTGCATTAAGGACAATCGTTACTTCTAATACGATGGTAAAATTTATACGCAGAAAAAAGGTCTTCCGATGGGCTCACCAGCATCACCCATAGTTGCAGACATCGTGATGGAAAAACTTTTAGAGACGATGTTGGATAATTTAACGATAAAACCCAAAATCTTGACGAAGTATGTGGATGACATTTTTAGTATAGTTCGGGAAAGTGCAATTGAAGAAGTATTGACAAATTTGAATAGTTTTCACCATAGAATTAAATTTACTGTTGAAGAAGAGTGCAATTTAAGATTACCCTACCTAGATACTATTGTAATTAGGGAAGGTAACATTTTAAAATTGGATTGGTACCAAAAACCAACATCTTCTGGTAGAATAATAAACTATTTTTCTAAACACCCTAAAAGAGTTATTATAAATACCGCCAATAATCTGATAAAAAGAGTGCTAAGCCTAAGTGACGTTGAATTCCATAGAAATAATAAAAGAAAAATCCTTAATATATTACTGAACAATAATTTTCCGATAAAACTTGCTGACAAACTAATTCGTGATTACGATAAAAAAGTAGGAAATAGTTGTAAGGTACCCGTGGAACCAAAAATATACAAGTCACTTACATATGTACCTGATATATCAGAAAGATTTGAAAAATCTAAATTATTTAATGCTGAAAACTTTACAATAGCACAAAAAACTGACAACAATCTCTCTAAAATATTTAGCAAGACAAAGGACAAAATTGAAATGATGGATAAGTCAAATGTCATATACCAAATACCCTGTAGTGGAAGTTTAATTGAGAAATGTGATATGGTTTATGTAGGCACTACAAAGAATAAACTGAGAACTAGAATCGCTGGTCACAAATCTGACAATAAATTAAAGCTCAATAATTCAATACAAAAAACTGCATTGGTAAAACATTGTCTTGAAAATAAACACTACCCTAATTTTAATGATGTCAAAGTTTTACAAACCGAACCTAACTACAAACGAAGGTACATGCTAGAGATGCTTAATATCATAAAAACAAAAACAACACAGCGTATTAATTTTAAGAGCGACGTAGAGAGTGCTTGTTCCAATAGCTATAAACATTTAGTTAACAAAGGGAATAGAAAAATGCAATAATATTTTTAAGTTCAGTGCAATAGATGATGACGAGTTATAAACAACGTTAATTTTTAGAAATTTTTTGTTTTTATTTAAAATCCATTGTAAGTGTGTTTATTAATATAAAAGGAAAAAATATTGTGTTAAAAATTGTTATGTTACTGTTATCATACTGTGTTTGTTGTTTGTTTATACAAATTGTTAACTACACTTAAATGTATTATTGTTCGTACACTATATACCAAATGATACTTACCTTTTGTATTGTTCTTATGTTTAATTTAAAGATACTCCCTGAGGATGAAACTCGAAGAGTTTCGAAATATTGGAAAATAATAAAGAAGAATTTTAATTAAAGAAAAATCCAGGCCTCGAGCTCAAACATTTTATTTTTATAAAAATATAAATTGTTTTTTTAGATCAATAAATTTAAACCAAAAAGTTATTAAACATAAACAAAAATAAAAATTCATAGGTATATTTTTTTAAAAAATCATATTTGGAAAATAGTTGTACTATTTTAAGTACAAAAAAAGAATAAAATATTTGTACTATATTTTTATAGTCAAAGAAAAATAGTTGATCGATTTTTAAGTCGATATAGAAAAACAAACTTAAACTTTAATATTTAATATTTAAAATTAAAAAGTTTGATATTGCAATGACAGAAAAGCAATTTTTCCGCATTCACACCATGTGAATTGCTTCGTCTATCAGAATACAGCTGCCCGGCAGCACTAAAAAGCTGTTCGCTAGCTACACTAGTTGGTGGGGCTGATAAATATTTTATTGCTACAGCTTTTAAATTTGTAAATGGACTTGAATTCCAATACTAAAATATATTTATATTTCGGGACTTAAAGGATCCGTAATAAACATTTTTATTTCTTTTTCAATAACATTTTCATTTGGTTCTGCTATTTCTAAGTCTGGTACTGCATCATGTCTATCCCAAATTGATGAACCTGTTAATCTCTTTTTAGGATTACTTACTACTCGAAATTAATTGCAAAATATAAAAGTATACGTTTATTTAAATTATATCGCATTAAACTTGATTATTTGCTTATAAGACTTGTAGGTATATTTCTGGAAATTTTTTTTTAAACTTTTGGCTTTTTGAAATTTTTTCACACACATTGATATTTAAATATCGTTTTTTTTTTGGCATTCTATCATATTCGACGTTGTATTTTTTATGTAGTTTTTTTGTAAATTCTGAAATGTAAATATAGCCACAGTTGTTATTTATTTGTGCTTTTTATAAATAATCATAAAAAGTTCGGTAGTTCGGCCAAATTCGGCCAAAATTTGGCCGAACACCGAACTTGGCCGAACTTCACTTTTTGGCCGAACTCCGAAGCCGAAGCCGAGTACTCGGTCGGACACTAATTGTTTATATGACATATATTGTAAATTATTAATTTATTTCGACATTACGCCGCGGAAGTACAAAAAAAAAATCAACGAAGCAATTTTTTCCAATTTTAATTAAAGTATTCATATTATAGTTTTCATAGTATCTACTAAACATTTGTTTGATAGTAAAAACAAGATCCAATGAAATGCCTATTAAGTATGATTAAAATTTTAATTTAATCTAAATCAATTAAATAGTTACAAATTAGTTTAATGTATACTAAAATGTATTTAATAGGACACAATTTAATTAAACATTAAATTGTATTTACAAGTATTTCAATTGAAACTCGATTTTAGTTTTTTCTGTGTTCATTTTGGAAATAATTCTATTTACTTTTGTTTTGTTTTTTTTAAATACCAGCTTAACCAGATTTTCTCAATCACAATATATGAGGTTTTGTATGGAATTTGAAAGTAGAATGTGTAGCATCTTTAACCCTAGAAAGTTTATCTATGTCTTTAAGACCTATATGTTTTATATTTTTAAATTTTTCTGATAAATCCTTAGAGTAAATTTTTATTCCGGAATAAGACTCATAAAGTTTTATGAAAAAACTAAAAACTTTTTATTGTAGCATGAGGTTAAAGTATATTTTTTTTAGTTTTAAAAAATTATCTAGATTAACTTTTGTGTAACTTTTTTTTACAAAATTAATATGTTACTTTTTTAGTGTTTTTATGTTTAAAGACCCAAACTATATGGAAAAACTAAAACAAATTTGAGGTTTGTGCCTCTTGTTCTTTGAATAATAACTTAAAGTGTCTATTTTAATTGTTTTATCGATTTTATATTTAACATATCAAAGAAACCCAACCCCTCTATTTTGCCTTATATTTTAGGCTCCATTTAAAAAATATATTCCAAGGTATTGTTGACTTTTTGTTTTGAAAAAAAAGCTATTAAAATAATTAATGAGTTAATTTTGTATTATTTTTACAAAATATATATTAAATTATAAGTTACGTGCATTTTTACTGACAAAATTTTATTATTTTTGGTACAGAAGAAGTTAAATTATATTCTTGGTTTTTTAGGGTTAAATCTGAAATTCTAATAGTTTATCAATTCCGTTAAATTAAAACAACAAAAAAATTAATAATAATAGATGTATTCAAAATGCAGGTGTTCAAAACATTTGCAACTCTCATTATTCTTACTCTTAACGAAACAATTTATACTAGCAAAGGCTAGGATATAACGGTAATCGCATTCTTTATGAATATGAGATTCAGGACGTTACATTTTTTAAACAAATTTATTATAATTATTGTTCTTTAATAGTTGTAATAAGATGTTGGAAGCATAAACATTGTAAGAATAATTTTTGTAAAAAATGGCAGGAAATAAATATAATTCTGATTTTAAATCAAAAGTTTTAAATGATTTTCAAAATGGACTTTCCCAAAAAGAAATTTCTATAAAGTACTCCGTTCCAAAATCAACGATTTGCCGCATTGTTAATAGTGGTAACATCCACACAACTCATAAAGGTGGAAGACCCCGTATTACAACTGTAAGACAAGATCGGAAAATCAAGAATTTTTTTACGAAATATCCCAAAGCAGTTCCCAGAGAAGCTAAAACTCGGAAAAAACCGAGAAGCTCGGCTTGACTTTGCACGCACCCATTTGAACTGGACTCAACAGCAATGGAAAAATGTATTGTGGTCAGATGAGTCTAAATTCAACCTCCGGGGATCAGATGGAAGAGCTAATGTTCGAAGACCACGAGGCGAAAAGTTTAATCCCAGATATACAACCGCCACAGTACAGCACGGAGGTGGAAACATTATGGTGTGGTGGGGGTGTTTTTCAGGAAATGGGATTGGCCCAATTCACCGCATTACTAGCACAATGACGGCCACAATCTATAGAGATCTTTTGAGTTCAGTTATGCTTCTGTATGCTGAATATGAAATGCCACTCTCATGGACCTTCCAGCACGACAACGACCCAAAAACACACGGCTGGGGTTGTAACATTTTGGCTGCAGGAAAATGAAATTAATATCATGTCTTGGCAGGCTCAATCTCCCGATCTCAACCCGATTGAGAACATGTGGATGATTGTAAAACGGAATATCAGCAGTAAAGTATTCCGAAATGGTGATGATTTGGAGAAGCAGTGGAATGAAATTTCTGACGATTATATTAAAAAGCTGATTGCCTCAATGCCTAAGAGTTGTTCAGAAGTTATAAAAAATAATGGCTACTCTACAAAATACTGAGGGTTAAAACCATTGTTTGTATTTCCTGTTAATTACTTTAAGAGTTGCAAATGTTTTGAACATTGCACTATCGACTTATTTTGTTAAAATTAATATGCAATAACTGAATTTAATAAAAAAAAGAACAAAAACTTATACCACAAATATTTGTGATCAAAAAAAATTATAATTACCTAAACCTTGATTTCAGTTGCAAATGTTTTGAACACAACTGTATGTTCTTTGTTTATTGTTTTCCGCATATATTCCTTGTAAAGCATTTTCTAGGTTTTTTTTGTTCTAATTGAGGCGCTCAGCGCCAAAACGGCCTAACCCACATTGTAAAAAAAATCAAACTGGCTGTGCTGGTCTGGCCGGAACTTTTTGAAATGAGTACTAAAAAAACTCCCTATTGCATAATATAACACTAGGTTATACTACCTGCTGAAAACTGGTTTTTGAGTTTTTTTGGTATTTGTTTCAGGGGGTTCCGGTTGGATCGGCATGGTCGGTTTGATTTTTTTGACAATGTGCTTTAGGCCGTTTCAATTATGGTCGAATATGTCAAACGGCTAAGCCGATTCAAGCCGATAGTGTCGTCGGCTAACCGGCTGATGACCAGCGGCTTTCATCACTGCTTGGTAATGACCTGTCATTACTATCTGCATAACCTTGTGCAAGGGAGTGCAAAAATTTACTCAACAAGTTTTTATGTCTTACTTTTTTTTGATTTGAAAATAAAAGCAAAGCATGTATTATAAAAAATTGCTAATATTTGTACTTTCTTTTAAAATAATTTTGTTGTTTTATTATAATTAATTAATAACAAAACAAATTAAAGAAAAAAAATAATATATTATGCTAAAATTATTGATAAAGATCTTGTTTATATAATTATTTTATAAACTTATTATAATTTATAGAAACTTTTAATGAATAAATGTTTTCTTAAATTCGTAAAAAATTAGTACTTTAAACCGCGTGAACGAAATAAATTAGGTTTTCTGAAACCTACCGTATTCAATGTATTTATACGATAGCCATTCTGTCCATTCTGATAACCATTATTATTATTAGATGACGGACTTGGCCCACGACTGACACCACTTAAACCGGAACGAATATTTGGTGCTACATAAGGACGTTGGCTTGTCGAAATAAATATATTCTGACCTTGGGAATTTTGCGATTGTTGAGGTTGCTGTTGATTTGTTTGGAAATTCGGTGGCTGTAAAGAATTATTGGGTTGCTGTGGTTGTTGCTGCTGTTGAGTGCCACCTGCAGAATTTTGTTGCTGCGTTAGGAAGTTATTTAAGTTTGGATTATTATTGTTATTTTGCTGTTGTAGCGGTGGCAATATAGAGTTCACTGGAAATACCGGACCGTTTGCTGGTGGCACCTGTGGCTGCCGCTGTTGTATTTGTGGTCTTCTAGTTATAGCTGGTGCTAAATATGGATTGATATATGTATTATTACTACTTGGTATATTATAAGTTCTACCGGTTGGCGTTGCAATAGTAACACTGCCTATTGGCTGCGCATGTACACAAGGTTTTTGATAGTCATATCCAAATTCTTTACCACCTTGACTTAGTTGTACGTAGTTATCAAAATATTGATGCACAGTATGTTTAGGAGTGGAATAATTCAAATTTATTAATGATGCCCGGACTTTTAAACGACTGCTATTGAAACTAGGTAATAATTCTGCTTCACCTTTTATTTTTTCTACTGGCTTTATTTGCTCTTTCATTTCTTCAGATATTTCTGCAGAAATTTCAGTGACAGGCTTTTCTTCTTCTTTCGGAGGAGCAGTCGTTTTTTGTTTTGGCTTTGAAGTCGTCTCTTCTTTAGCCTTCTTTTCCTCTTTTTTAGTTTCTTTCTTTTCATTTTTATCATTATTATGTTTTCGATTTACATACTCAAAGAGATCATCTACATCTGGTACATCCGGTATACTACCATATGAATCAAAATTTTCCTTAAACTCTTGTCCCCAATTCTCGTTTTTATGCAGTTCTGGATTAATTTTTAATTTTTGATTTTTATCATTTGAATTTTTTATAACGGTTATAGTTTTAACTTGAGTCCCCTCTTTATTATTGATATTTGTTGCTGAATACGATAAACTTATATCTCTCTTTTCCTGATTGGTTGAACGCCTTCTTATAAGTCGTTTGCCAAAGGAATTGAATGCATTTACCATATCACCGCCCACATCAACACTTCTATAGTCTTCAAAAGTGGCAGCAGTTGTCATCCATGACATTGCTAGTATAATTAATAGTTTCTATAAAAAAAAAAACGATGTTTTAAAATAAGATAATTAAAAATCATGTATATAAAATGTAAAAAGAGGTAAGTAACATTGCGTTTTATGATAAATATTTAAGATATATATAATTGTGAAACAATATAATAAAAAAAAATACGTTTTTGTTCTAAATAAACGAATATTATATTTTTGCAATATGAGTTCCATTGCAGGCTTTTCCCTTAATTTGATGTTTCTAAAAATAAACAGGCAAGTGAAATCATTGAAATTTTAAATCGTGTCGTTCAAATTTTTAAATTGTTAAGGGTTATTTTATAAATGCTTAATAATAAATGCTCAAATTTATAAAAAAAACTCTTTTTGGATGGTGTTTATTTATTTTTAAGTGAAAATCTTAATTTAAAAGCAATTTTGTGATCCGGTACATGATACAAATCCGTCCTAAAAAAAGTATGGAACCTTGTCTAAAGTTGAACCAATTTTGAATTTGAATTGAGGTGCCAGTTTATGACCATCGATATTATAATTGCTTTAAAATATCATTTATACATATTATGTATATCAATATATTTTTGATCTGCAATAACTATTACATGAGATAAAGCATTTTAATGTTCAATGGCTGACGTACTATTTTCCTGATTAAAAAAAAAAAATAAAACGAGAAAAAGTCGTGACTTTCGAGAATTGAATAAATAAATTACTTTATATAACTTACTCTACTTTACTTACGTTATAACTTACTTTACTTACTTCTTATTTGTTTAAACGAGCTTAAGATAATTTATTTATTAATTATTTATTTCCAATATTTCGTCTGACTTCTTCAGGGTACAATTATTATAATTTGAAAAACTTTTTTTAAAACAAGTTTTCAAATTGTAATAATTGTGGAGACGAAAGATTGGAAATAAATAAATAATAAATAAATGAATAAAATAAATAATAAATAAAATAAAGCTCGTTTAAACTAAGAAGAATTAAATAAAAGAAGATCAAAGAAAACTTAACATTTTTACTTTACTCACTTTATATTAATAACTTACTGAGTTTATGACAGGGCAATATCAATTTAATTGTTTTGGTCAATTAATCATGCCATGGGCGATAAATTTCTACAAAACTAAACCTTTACTAAAAATTCACTTAATACCATATTTGCTGATGAACATATAAATTTATCGCTCTCCAAAATTTATATAAGAGCATTTTAAAATCTTATATTTCACAAATTTTTATTTTGATCGCTAAAACTTCACGATCTTTTTTATATTTAAGTCAAAACAATGTATTATAAGAAAAGCAATAACCAACAAAACTTAACAATTTTTAGTCAATTTTTGTTTCAAAAGTCAAAACGGAAAGTAAATTTTTTACATACCTTGTTTTTTTTATACTCAATCTATCAGAAAATGTGAAAAACCACTTTTGCAATTTTCATATATTTCATGGGTACTCTAATAATCAAGTATGTCGTAAGGTTATACAAATTCTGAATTCTTAGTATGAACTATAGTTTAAAAATCGCAACATTTTGACAAGAGTTTTAATATTTAGACTCATATTTCATTAGCATTACTACAATAGAACTTGTGAGCGTTGTGGTGTAATGTGGGACTTTTACACAGAAGGTCCCGGGTTCGATCCCCGGTGCCGGCAACATCAAAATAATATGTATGAGTTTTTTCTATCCCTCATACGTATCGCAATGTCCACCTTCGGTGTTCCCATAGCAATTAACCCCATCGAAGTAAAATAATGAATCAGGGCTATGAACCAAGAAGCTTCAATAAGTTCGCCAACTCTCCATAAGGTGGCGAGCAACAACTGTTCTAAGACTTATCATCTCGCGCAATTACAGTGTTGCCATGTCTGAAGCCCTCCATCTTTCCCCATCTTTCCCCACCTTTCATCTCTATACTATCCCTTTCCAAAGAAAGCAACACACTAAATATAGGAAGTATTTCCTGAGTGTTGCCTCTCTTTAAAAAAAAAAAAAAAAAAAAAGAGAATATAGAGTCATTTCAGAAGGCATATTGATGAAAATATGACTTTTTCAACTTTACTCCATCAGATTTGCATGAAACTTGGCATATGTAATTTCCTAATTAGTATGACGAAATAATTTGTTTATTTTTTTTTTTTTTTTAATTCGTTGTCGTTCGCGTTTTATCGCTGTGTAAAGTATTAAACTGTTGTTGGTACTGTTCAAATGGTCATTACTAGTGAACGTATAGTCCGATTTTAAAAATTAATATCTGATTTCAAAGCTTATTTTGTCTTCTCTAGGAAGCTTTGATTTATACGATTTTAAAAAAGGATACAAAAACTTTTAAATGTTCTTCTATCGCAAAAATCTCAAAATGCATCTGTTTTTTTTTTCTTAAATTTTTGTTTTCAGATTGATCAATATGTCCTGTAAAACATATAAAAAATTCAAAATGGAGTTTTAATATGCTTTTTAGAAAAACGATTTTTTCAGATATTACTACTATTTTATAGAAAGAAAAATATTATACAATTTTTTTAATGGGTTTATAAATCATTGTATTTTTAAAGAGGAACCGAAAAATTGAGGGCTTTTCTGCCCCATTTTGGGTCCCACGAAATTCATAACGATTTTGATATCAAACGATTGTTTATCAGTTGATGTGTTCTAAATTTTGCATGGAATTTTGTAAATATAAATTTAATTTTTAAAACAGAATGTTTATAAATTCAAAATAAAAATGCTTAACTAAATTCTTTCTTCTGAATTTTAATAAAAATGAATATTAATTGATATTTTCTGAATTTAAATTTGAAATTTTGAGTTTTAATTGATATATTCTGAATTACAGTTGTAAAAATGTTGGATTTAAAAAATAATGTATTAAAAAAAAATGTTCGTCATTGGCTATAGCATTTATTGAGTTTGTTCGCTATCAAAGAACATTTTTCTTTTCATAAAAATTTATGAATTTGCTTTATCATATTAATAAACTGTCCTATAAAATTTATGAAATATTTCATGAAATGCTATGAAACTTCTTCATATTTATGAAACAATTCATAGTTATAATGAAGTTTGTCTTCAATTTGAACTTTTATGAAACGGCTTCATCATATTTATGAAGTGTAACATTGGACGAAAATCAATGAAGTTTTTAATTTAATTTAATTTATTTATTCATTTCAATAACCTAGCCTGAAGGCCATAATCGGTTACAAATTTCTACTAAATTATACAAAGTAAACAATAAAATTTGATATACATAAATAAAATAATAAGAAAGAGATAATAATTAAAATACAATATTATTAAAAATAAACAAGAAATATAAAAAAAGGAGTGATAATAGTTTATTTATTTATTAAGTCCCCAATGTTACGAAAAAAAAACATGAACAAGCCTTAGTTAAAAACAAAAACCCCCAAACCTAAAAAAATCAAGTGTCACGTGAAAATAATAGAAAATTTTCTTCCTATACGTATTAATAGAAAAACCGAACGATTTTAAAGTAAGTGGTAATTTGTTATACTCACGGGCAACTCTAACAAAAAAAGATCGCCCCAAAAGTGGTGTAAGTTTCGGAATAACCAATTGTCTATTCCTAGTAGATCTACCAAATTTAAAAAAATTATACAAAAATTTCGGGGTTTGCAATTTATATATTTTAAAAAAATGTAAAATACACCTAATTTGAACAAAATTATCGAACGAACATCCCAACAATTTTAAGACATAAGACGAAATGTGATGACGCAATCTAAGAGAGTATAAATATCTCATGACACGATTAAAAGCCAATCTTAGCTTCTTCATCACATAACCTAAAGCTCCAGAGTACACTTCTAAGCAATATAAAAATATTGGCATAATCAACCCATGAACAACCTTAAGCTTGACATTAAATGGTAGTATAACATCCAAGCTATACAACTTTCTCAAAGTAAAATTAACTTTAGAAACAACCGCATTGACATGATCCTGAAAACTTAACTTGGAATCTATAGTCACACCAAGACATTTAAATTTTTCTACAAATTCAACTGCATTACCATCTAAATTAATAGTAAAGTTATAAATATCACTATCACCAAATAACATAGCCTTAGATTTTCATCATATTTATGAAGTTTTTCATAAATTGCATATCATTTTAAATTATCAGGTTCGAGATCATAATTAAATGTTACTATTACAAATAAAAAAAACACCAATTGTCAATAAATGTAAGAGAAGATGAAAAAAATCTTGTGGCAATCAGCCCTAGAGGGAGTTACGCACTTTCGACTAGTTCATCTTCAGCCTCATTCTAATCCACCATCCACAAGAAACTCAAGGTTTGTTCAGGTATATATATCAACCAAACACAGAAAATCAGTGATGTTAATTGATTACCCGATCAACATGAGTTATTTTCGTCTTCTTACATGATGAAGCTTTTCCTTTGAGTGATGCTTAACGGGTTAACATTTTTTTTTAATTATAATTTTTTGCATTGCTAAAACAAATATGTATCAAACTGTAATATACAAGTTGATCAATCGGATTTTCACTATTTTTGAGAATTTTTTAAAAAAAATTGGTGTATTGTACTGCGGCAACACTGGCGAATCAATTTTTAAAATTTTTTGTTTGTTGAAAGAAAATAGCTAATTTTTTTCAGTAAAAAGAATACTGATTAATTTTTGGAAATAATGAAAACAACAACTGTAAAAATGTATGTATTTTTCAGTTTCAGTTTTAGTTTTTTTATTATTTTAATTTTTTAATTTAATGTACCTGAAAAAAATCATTATATTACGATAAGTTTTGCAAATAAAAACTTTTTTTCTTAAATTTTTGCAACAACATTTTTTAGATGTGCCCACATATTAAACCAAAAGTACGATTCTGGGGTCAACTTGGAAAGCTATGTTGCCATACACAATTTTGAAAAATCGCAAATATATAGTATAAGCCGCTATATGCAAATAAATTTTATTTTCAAGATATTTCCAATTAATTGCCTCTTTTTAAAAAAACTAACACTTATTCCGGTCAATTGATAATTAAGCGTTCATATTCGCTAAAACTTTAAAAACCGGAAAAAACCTACATAAAACGTGAATCAGTGGTTTTAATATAAACACTCAGTCAGGGAACTTCTGCTTTAAAAATATGTAGTTGTTTGGGTTTTAATACAGTTTCTTTATTTTTAAATGTCAGTCATTTTACTAACCTTGTTCATTTAAAAAAAACAAACCACATCAAATGACTGATTTTTACTACAATTGTGGTTAATTTTTTGAACATTAAAACACAAATGACCATGTTGGTTGAATTTACTGAAATGTAAGTCGTTCTTTCTTTAAGTGAAATTTTTTATTTATTAAATTCTAAATGTAAAATCGCCAAATTTTAAAGACATTTTTCTTCAAAACTGTACCATTGTCAAAAAAATGTCATGTTAAGTAAAAGAATTTTCTGACAGCCAACTAAATTTAGAAATCAAGAAATAAATGTGATATCTAAACATATACATACTTCCTTTAAAATTACATCATTTGACAGCAAATGATAAAATAAGTTTAGGAAAAATCGGTAATGTGAAACTTGATTTAAGAGGTCTAATTAGTGTCTAAACAAATAATACATATCATATCCCTGTTATCAAAAATTTTAATTTTCAAAATTTGTGATAATAATGATATGATATGTATTATTATTATATACTATTAGTTTAGGCACTAATTAAACCTCTTAAATCAAGTTTCGAAACGGTTCGAAAAGAAGAGCAGTTTTTCCATTTTTGCTCCTTGAAAATCTACGAGAATATCTTTTAACTTTTCTTAAACTTTTCTTATCATATAAATACATTTTCATTTAATTCTCTTCAGCAGATTTCATTTGTGCGTTAAAGCTACGGGCTTAAAAAGTTGCAAAGTTATAAAATGATATTCCTGAATTAAGTTTTTTTAAGTTTTGATTTTAACCAAATCGATCGAAATCAAAATCGATCGGTTTTCATAACATACTAAAGTATTTGGTATTTTGTAGCACTATGGTCAAATTTTGTTAACACAAAAAAGTCGTGACCCTTGAATTGTTTTTGTAAATCGTCCCATCTTGGCATGTGATGAAAAACGATCGATTTTGATTTCGATCGATTTGGTTAAAAATCAAAATTTAAAAAGTGAATAAAGAGGAAAAGGAGAATTGAAATTATTTTTAATTGCTTAAGTTGAATCAGGAATATCGTATTACAGCTTTTAATTATTTTTATAATTTAAAACAATGTGACATGTATATGGATTGAAATTTCAAATTTTAATTATAGTATATCCTTTTTCATCACATAACTAATTACCAGTTTGTTGGCAGAATTTTCGGTAGCACAAAATAATTTGTAACTTCTAAATTTGATATTAGCCTTAAAATATCTCAAATTCTTTAGTTTCTCATACTATTTATAATTTTATTTAAATAAATTTGTATATTTTTTTTATTCTTATCCTTCTCAATAGCGTCGGCTCACAAAGACATTATTCATTACGACAGTATTATCTGCTATTATAAAGTTTTGCTTTTTTTTTTTTTACATAATTAAGGATTTTAATATTTAAGTGTTCTGCGATTGCATATTTATAATTTTCCGCATGTTATAAACTCACAACACTGCGTTAGTGGCAGGGCAGCCTATGGCTGGTTTTAAGAAATTTTCTTTTGTTCAGAGGTTAATTCCTAATTGATGATTTATTTTTATATTAAACGTTCAAGTTCAATTATAGCATTCTGTTTTCCACTTATTAAAAATTTAAAAAACTTTTTTTCTAATATATTTTAAAGTCCTTTATTTAATTTTTTTTATTACCCAGTGTCGGTTAAAAACACATTTTACTCACTATTATTCGCATTTCGTAAAAGATATTGAAAATGATTAACTTTTTCAAAAAAATACCGTTAAGTGACACGACAACCACGACGTCTTATAAACTTTTAAACAAAATAAACTTATACTGGCTTTTATAATAATAATGTTCATTCGTTTCCTACTCCTGCTAACGAGATCTTTGAAACTTAACAATGCTAGTTGCACTACATAATACAACGTATTCCCTCCATATTGCTATTAGAGTTTTTATTCGTGTTTGTAATATTTTAAAGACATGTTTTCCAAAAACATTATAATGTTGGTCCATGTATAAAGACTTTTTTTTTTTTAAGTTTTCATTCAAATGTACAAGTTTAATCCACAATGAAAAACCTGTACCATCATAACTTCCACTTGTTGTACTGTTTACCTATTGACAATTTACTCATATTGGGTATTATTATCTTTGGAAGATAATGAGGAAATTGCTACTTATGAGGTGGAAAGTTATAATACATAGTAGAAAATAGTATTTTCTTTATCTCACAAAATAAAAATGATTTTATTTTTTACTAATGGTGTTGATATTCAGAAATCAATTTTAATTAATTACTAATGAAGTATTAATGAGTTGGCTTTTTGAATCACACTGTGGTGCAAAAGTGAGCCAATGTTTCAATATTTAAACACAAGATGCAGTTATTTTCAAAGTTTTTTTGGTAAATGTAAACTAATTGGGTGTAAGGGTATATTAAGATGTCCTCTACAATCTCAAATTATATAGGAGAAGGTCATTCATTGCCTCATTTTTGCACCAATACTCCGATTAACTAAGAATTGAACTTTTATTACAGAACTAAGAACTTTTATTACAGAACTAAGAACTTTTATTACAGAACTACACTCAAAAAAAAAAGTTTGTAAAGTCAGCAAAAAATTTTGCAAAAAAATTGCTAATGTCGAATCAGCGAGCTGATTTTTAGCAACAAAATTAGTAGATTCAGCAAAAGTTTTGCTAACACTTAGTGGATTAGAAATAAAAAAGCCTTGCTAAAAATTAATAAATTTTTTGCTTAATTTTAGTAGACTGAAAAAAAACGCAAACAATTTGTAAAAAAAATTGTAATTTAGTTAATTTATTTGCTGAAAATCATAAAACATATTTTTGTGATTCTTTTAAAAATAATTTACAATAATTACGAAATATAAAAATTTTCATTTTCCCACATTGACGACATGAATTAATTTAATATCTGAAAATATATAGAAATAAATATATATAACATAACAAACATTTTCTTTCAACTACTTACATCAATGGTCGTCTAAATGATGCTATCTTTTAAAGGACGCAACTGCCGAAGATAATTATCGAAACGAAACGAAAAAATAAACAAAAACAAACGAAACGAAAAAAACAACCCTTTTTTTGCAATAAGAAAAAGGAACCATAAAAATCTACCTAAGATGTGTGTCTTTGTCTTTCGCTTTACTCTGTCTACATGTCTGTATATGTTTGTTTGCAATTTGACCACACTAGATTATTAATCTATAAACATTTAGTTTAGAAATACATATTAAATTTAAATATTTTATTTTGTCTTTTATTTAATTAATAGACAATTATTTTCACAAGACGGTGACAACGCAAAATTTAAGTTGTTTTAATCCTTAATTTTGTTTTATGTATGAAAAACAGATACAAAAATCTTCCATGGTTGATTTTTTTATATGTCTTATTAGAGTTGTACTTTTTAGTATCATTTTCCTCTTCTCTACTACATCTTGACATGCCGCGACATCTGCTTCATTCTGCGCATATCTTTCAATCTGGTTGTCGTCCACACTATTAATGTGCTTATCAGCACAATCTTTTTTAGCAAAATAAATTAGTAAAACATTAGTATAATATTAGTAAAACATTAGTTCAAAACAGTTAAGTGCTGAATAAGTATAACAAAAATTTTAGCTTAAAACAGAATTTTAGGAAAAAATTTGCTAACAAATAGTATACCTGATTTACAAGACGTTTTACTAACTTTTCTACTAACTTATTTTTTTGAGTGTAAGAACTTTTCTACTACTTAGTACATTTTCAGTTAAAAAAGTAACTAAATTCTGCAATTAAACTGAGCAGGATAATTGTTAAAATGTATATCCTTAAAATGCGTTTATGGGCCAAAATGTGACAAAATATCTTTTGAAAAGGCGAAATGTGTGCTAATAATACTACCCAGTCAGAAAAAAAAAATGGACCACCGCTGGCAAGCGCTTTAGCCAGTGGTACAAGTGAAATACGTGGTTTAAAAATTTGTTTCCCGAAATAAAATTAAAAAGAAGTTCATGTATAACTTTGTTGGTGCCGCCGGGATTCGAACCCTGACCGCCAGATTGGCAGCCCTAATCACTGAGCTAACGAGTCATAATACTTGATAGTCTAAAACGTAAGTAAATGATAACTGCTGGGTAATAGTTGTCTGCTTATATATTAATACCAGCACTGGTACAAATTTTGATGGAAACTGCCAAAGAAACAAAATTGTTGTTCTTAAAAGAGCTTTTCCAGAAACAACAAAATCAGTTTTATATGGAAAAAATATTAAAAAGTATAAAAATCACAAAAAAAAAGTTTGCCTGAAACCGGGCTCGGACTCTGAACTTTTCGACTACCAACTTGTTTAAATAAAGCACAAATGCTTTACAGTGGTTAGACTATTGAGCCGTTGGTTATTTCTGACTGAAAAGCACTGGGAAAACACTTTTTCCCAACGTTAGCATAGTGGTCCCAGCCGATGATTTTTTCTGTAGACCACTGAAATTGTTGTAAAAAAATTTGCTATCAATAAAACAAACTCACTACATAAAGGTAGATTATTCCATGTTTGTTGGATTCCAATAAGTTTTTGCAAAAATTCTACTTAAAATTGTGATATCATATGGAAACTCTTATATACTATTAACTCATTTTGTCCAATACCACCCCCACCATATGCTAAAATAAGAATCATAACGCTATGATTTTTTTTTTTTTAATTTTTTTTTTTATATAAATTTCTTATTTGAATTAAAATTTATTATTTTCAAAGTGATATATATGTATATTAGGGTGGTCCTTATTTTTCAACTTGCGATTTTTGGGGCTGCCCCCCTCTTAAAATATTTGTTTGGGTACAAAAATTCACCATGCAAAAAATTAGAGTTCTAGCATAACGGGAAGATGTCCCGCATCGCCCTTGAAAATCGGGCCCCTTGAAAAAATGGGCATAATTTAAAAAAAAATTACAAATTTTTTTTCTTCAAAATTAAAAAAATATAAAATAGGTTTTGTGTTAGGTTTAATCACAACTACTCAGATAAAAAATATTACTTTCCCAGAAAATCGCTTACTTACCCTAACTTTGTGTCAAAAAAATTAATAAATATTTTGGGGGTACCTCAAAGTAACTTTTTTGCATTTTTGAAAATTTTATTCAACAAAAATCAAAAACCTAGTGTTTGCTGTCAAGTATTTCATTAAGCACATTTCAAGTATTAAATAAGCCAGGTATTACCGATATCCGTTAGCAAAATTTTTTGTTAGAGCATTTTGATTCTAGCGGATTTCAACGTTTTTTTAAATAGACTTTTTTTTTTTAACAAGAATTTTGTAATATTTCATCAATGTTATTGTGTATGCTATTTTATATAATTGTAATAACTTTATTATAAAGTATAATTTTTTGTGTTCATAGTTAACCTGTGTTTTCATGGGGTCACAATTGACCCTCGTATTTTAAAGAGTCAAAAATCACAAAGATGACAAAATAAATTTTTGTTTATGTTTCTAATTGTAATTTATTTACATTTTAAAATTAATTATTTGGTATAAATTCAGATACTTGTATTCATATTAAAATTGATTTTTTTGTACATATTCAGGAGTATTTTTGAAAAACGTATTTTTAATTTAATAGTGTAAATTTTTTTCCCTCAAAATTATTATTATGGAAAAGTTTTAAGTTCTAATTTTTACTAAATTGACCTACTCGAAGACTAGAAACGGTTAACGAAATTTTTTTAGAATAAATATAAATTGAATTATTCCTTTCTTTATATTATTTATAAATTTTGCCACAAAGCTGCATTTTTCTTACGTGGGTCATATTTGACCCCAGGTTAACATGGGTTAACTATCAACAGAAAATATAGTATTTTAAAATAAAGTTATTACAATCATATAAAAAGGCATATACAACAATATTGATGAAATATTATTAAAACCTTGTTTTAAAGTAAAAATGTATAAAAATAAAAAAAACCTTGAAATCCATGAGAATCAAAATGCCCTAAAAAAAAAATTTGCCAACGGATATCCGTAATACCTTTCTTATTTAATACTTGAAATGTGCTTAATGAAATACTTGACAGCAAACACTAGGTTTTTGATTTTTGTTGAATAAAATTTTCAAAAATGCAAAAAAGTCACTTTGAGGTACCCCCAAAATATTTATTAATTTTTTTGACACAAAGTAAGGGTAAGTTAGCGATTTTCTGGGAAAGTAATATTTTTTATCTGAGTAGTTATGATTAAACCCAACACAAAAATTATTTTACATTTTTAAAATTTTGAAGAAAAAAAATTTGTAATATTTTTTTAAATTATGCAAATTTTTCCAAGGGGCCCGATTTTCAAGGGCGATGCGGGACATCTTCCCGTTATGCTAGAACTCTAATTTTTTGCATGGTGAATTTTTGTACCCAAACAAATATTTTACGAGGGGGGTACAGTCAAAATTTCGTTTTTATTTTTCGCCCATACAACGAAAGACCACCCTAATGTATATATTAGAGCGGGTCGATTTAAAAATCGCTCAACGTACAAGGAAAATCGTATTCTAGGGATCAAAATAAGAAACTTTGCCGAAGGAAACACACCTCTAAAACGAATTCTGATGTCCCGACTTTTGACCTGTAGGGTCAAATTTTGAAAAATCCAACTTTGACCCATTTAGAGCGCCCCAATCGAATCCAACCCAATCGAATATAATTTATACATTCATCTGCTAGAGCGTCTTCTGGAGAAGAAATAGAGACCCTAATCTTGGAAAGACTCCTCCTACTTTCTGAAATATCTATATACCGAGATTTGTATGTACATTTTGCTATAAAAACACTGCTAAAAAGGCGCTCTTTCAACTTGAATTTAAACCCCTTAACGGTCACCTAGAATGATGATTTATGCATTAATCTGCTAGCGCGTCTCCCGGAGAAGAAGTAGCTCCCATAATCTTGGAGAGACTCCTCCCACTTTCTGAAATATCAAAGTGGGCTTTTTCAAAATTTGACCCTACGGGTCAAAAGTCGGGACATCAGAATTCGTTTTAGAGGTGTGGTTCCTTCGGCAAAGTTTCTTGTTTTGATCCCTAGAATACGATTTTCCTTGTACGTTGAGTGATTTTTTTGGCTCCCAACAAATCGACCCGAACTAGTAGCAATATGATTATATCAATATATATATATCAATATATATATATCAATATGATTATATCAATATATATATATCAATATATATATATCAATATATATGATGAATTTCATATCAAAACCTATAAAAAAGGCACATTTTGAACCCGACCCTCTCAGATGTTGATAACATTTAGCATACAGCTACATTTTACCTTTACAAACACAACCTCATTTTTAAAAATTGCATTTTCGAAAAAGTGTGGGCGTGGCAAGGTATCGAAGTTTTTGAAAAATGACGATAATATGTACTTTCAAGCTGTAATTACTACAGAATGGCTCAACCGATTTCAAAGATCTTGGTGCCATTAGAAAGGTATATAAGTCAGCTTTCGAAAACAAACGCTGTAAAAATTTTCCATTATACTGAAATTTTTTTTGGCAAAAATAAAACTTTAAACTGGGAACACTTTAAAGGCCAAGTGTTTTTTTTCCAAAAAAAAAATTTTTTTCCTTTTTAAATAAATGCATCTCTTGTAAACTTCCTTATATTTTGATATCATTGTGTGACAAAAAAGAATAAAGTAGTTATACTTTGGAAGTTATACACATTTTTTTGTAATATTAATAGATTATAACAAGAATCGTAATATCAATTTTTTCAGACACCCCCTTGGTAAATTTATTTTTATTTTTTTAGATTTAATATATAATTTTGCGCAGATCATACTGTTGACTTTCGGAATATTTGCTAACTTTTAGTGAAGTTTCATCTAAAGGTATAAAAGAATGAAAGCTTTGAGTTCTTGTAATAGTTTTAACATTTGTATACCTTGATCTATTATCTTTTGTTTTGTTATAGTCGTCAGCGTCTGCATAAGCAACTTCTATGGAGGTCTTATAAGTTTGTGAAGCCCAATGATAAAGGTCTTTCGCCCTTTGAATTTGGTTTTTATTTGCAATGCTATAATTCCGAGCTCCTCATTTTAATGTCCCACCTATACCATCACATGCAGATGGTAAAGTGCCACTCAGCGAATATATCGAAATTAATTTTATGATGACATAAATTAATTAAGTTGTATGTATTTGTTTTTGTATTGTGCTCCTGCACCATCTGACACGTAGAAAACTTTCGTAATTGAATTGCTTATATTGGTCTTAACAAAATTAATCATTTTTAAAATATACAGATAGATGAACTGCTATGCTATCATGGATATTACAATCGGATTCTATGACAAAGGTTCTATGAATAAATTTTTTGTTATGTTTTTTTTTTTTTTTTGATTATTATTCAAATGATATCCTTGAACGGCAACTTGTATAACAAACGCATAGTTTTCAGCGAAATCCATTTGAATTAGCATTTAAATTAAAAAAATTAAAAAAAAACGCCATTTTAGTTTTTAAATATGGTATATATATTAAATAGACCTTTCTAAATTTTTTTTTTTTGGAAAAAAACACTTGGTCTTTGAAGTGTTTTAATAGTTTAAAGTTTTATTTTTGGCTAAAAGTGTATGTTTTCGAAAACTGATTTAAATACCTTTCTAATGGTACCAAGATCTTTGAAATCGGTTCAGCCATTCTGTAGTAATCACAGCTTGAAAGTAAATATAATCGTCATTTTTCAAAAACTTCGATACCTTGCCACGCCCACATATTTTCAAAAATGCAATTTCTAAAAATGAGGTTGTGTTTGTATAGGTTGAATGCAGCTGTATGCGATATTTCATCAAAATCTGAGAGGGTCGGGTTCAATGCATATCGGTTTTGATATGAAAGTCTTCATATATACAAATGTGTAGGGTGGAAACGTGATATTCCCAATAAGAGTTTACGCATCATTTTTGGATGTTAATTAAAAATTGTCCAAAACAATTGAAGTCAACTAATCATGCAATAAGACGTAGTCCATCAATGTATTTTTATCAAACTTCGGAGCCGAAAGCTGAAAATCATCCCAAAGGACAATTATGTGTTCCACTAAAGATATATATATGTCTTATGTTTTTTATTGAAAAAACTTGTATGTTAACACTAGTTGTCATTGAATTAATAATAAAAAGTAAAAATTA
This sequence comes from Delia radicum, assembly GCA_021234595.1. NCBI lineage: Eukaryota > Metazoa > Arthropoda > Insecta > Diptera > Anthomyiidae > Delia > Delia radicum. The sequence continues at coordinate 43,999,416 of CM037853.1, read as the reverse complement.
GCTACCATTTCCTTTTTATTACAAGAAATTTTGTAATATTAAGGATATAATTAATAATATAGATAATATTATCCTGATCAGTTTAAATGCGAAAGAAGATATGTATAGTGGGTCCAAAATGGTAGACCTCTCTGATTATGAAAAAGACAAATTACCATACCTTTATGCGTAATTAGATTCATTTTACCAAAAATATTTTTAGAGAATAAATACATCTTGAGTTTGAATTTTGATTCATTGGCTCACTTTTGCTCCACAGTGTATACATAAATGGAGGTAAGTGGTATAGTTAAATTTAAATAGTTAAATTTGTCCTCGTAAGTACATTTGTGCAAATACAGTAGTCCCCGCTTAAATGCGCAATCAAAAATCCAAAGCTTTCAGCTATCCGGAAATTGATAAATTTGTAGTAACGGAAGTAGGAAAATATCACATAAATGCGTAAAAACGTATTATTTTAAATTATTTTCTCTTCAAGTAAAATTTTCTTTACCTTTTTCTTAAAAAAAATTGATTTCTTTCCTTTAAAGGAAATTTTTGTTACAAATTTTTTTTTAAAAAAGTTTATGTACTATATGGATTGTTTTTTAGTCAAAAAACTTAAAGTCAAAAACGCATTTAAGAGATCAATTTCGTTCTTACTTTACTAATTAAATTCAGCCTAAGGGAATCATTTAAGCAGGGAACGCATTTTAGCGGGACGCACTTAAACGGAATTATTCCATGTGTTTTGTATGAAATATGTTTGTGCTAGCACTTTTTGCGTATTTAAATGGGGAACGCACTAAAGCGGGGACCATTTAAGCGGGAAATACTGTACCGTTGCGTGGTAAAATAATGTACATTATATAATTTGCATTTCAATTAAATGAAGCTGGTAAATGAAAGTCGTCTAGCGTAGAGACAATTTGAATTAGTTTATTAAGTTCAGTTCCGGTATACTCTTGAACTGGAATTCCTCATTTTTTTTGCATATTTTAATTTTAATGGTATACATATTTTTGATAAAATATATATTTTTTATACCATATTTTTGGAGTTTTTAGGACAAAAGCATATGTTTGTTATAGAACATTTTTTTTTTTTTTTTTTTCAATAAAAAAAATTTGCAAAAATTTATTTTAAATATTTCCGATTTCGTAAAAGCAAGCAATTTTAACAAATTTGAGTTTTGTCCACGTGATTTCAAATCGCATTGAATTGATATTTATGACACCATTTACACTGTGTTCTAAAATTTGATTAAAATCGATTTTAACTTTTTGCTTTAAATGATCAATCTACAAACATAATTTGTCTAAAATTCGAATGAAACTATAAATAAAGTTGCGAAATAAATTTTATAAATTTTTCACTTTCACCCGAAAGTGAATGACAGAACATGACCGATAATTTCAATTTATCCCCTTTTGTTGTTACCAATTAAAAAAAAAATAATAAAAATTACTCCAACTGTACTTATAAATAAGTTTTGGAATTTAAAGTTTTTTTTTATAGAAAAACCCTGGTAAAGTTGCTGGAGTCATACAGGCGATATTGCATTAAAAGTCACGGTCAACTCAGGTACACTTTTTCACTCAATTCCATAGCTGTTTCAAAATCAACAGAAAAATCTGTTAAGTTTCAGAAAATCTTTTACTGTTTTTTTGATTTAAAAACTGATTTGTGGATTTCAACGAATTTTTATGTTGAAAATTAGTTAAGTTAATTTAACAAAAATATAAACGAGTAAAAATAAATATACTTGGGCAGACAGATGGACATCAATATATCTACTTAAAAAGAGATTCCACTTTTGAAACAAAAGTACTAATTTTGGTAATAAATTAAAAAAAAAAGTGAGTGCATACTAGGGTGGGGCGATTAGTATGGAAGGAAAAAAATCTTAATGGGCTCTTCGCGTTTTTGATTCTTGGGATTGTACTGAGCAAAAAAGTCCACTAGACCATACGTCTTCGGTGAAAATCGAGCTTTCACATTTTGACTTTACGGCAAAAAAGCCCTATTTTGAAATTAAAAATTAACTCCTTAAACCCCACCCACAATTATGATTGATGCATTAATCTGCTAGAGAATCTTCCAAAGAAGAGATTTATGCCATAGTCTTGGATAAGCTCCTCCTACTTCCTGAGATATGTCCATCCCACAAATTGTTACTTTCACAAAATACGGCAAAAAACCCTATTTTGAAATTAAAAATTAACCCCTTGAACCCCACCCACAAATACGATTGATGCATTAATCTGCTAGAGAATCTTCCAAAGAAGTGATTGATACCATAATCTTGGATAAGATCCTCCTACTTCCTGAGATATGTCCATCCCACACATTGTTACTTTTACAAAATACGGCTAAAAAGTCAAAATGTGGGAGCTCGATTTTCACCGTAGACGTATGGTCTAGTGGACTTTTTTGCGCAGTACAATCCCAAGAATCAGAAACGCGAAGCGCCCATTAAGATGTTCAAATCACCTCATCCTAGTGCATACACTCAGAATAGTAGAATAGTATGTAGTTTAGTGTTTGTAGTTTAATAAAAAGTTTTCAGTTAAGTTCAAAATTAAGGAACGAACATGCATTTATTTTTAAAATAAATCTTTTTTTTCAACTTTTTATACATTTGTTTAAAATAATTTACTACTATTTACCGATTTTTTAGTTTCATTTGTTATTTCCATTTATTTAAAGTTTCATAAAAATTTAACCACAAAAATGGAATATTGCAAGTAGTTTATTTGTTTCCGTTTCCGTTACAGTTATTAAAAATTTAAATTATTTTTTTTCCAAAACAATATTCGAAAAATTCGTATTTGTTTTTTTTTTTATTAAAATGGTTTGTTTATATACAAAATTATTTCAATTCAAATTACAAGAAATTGAAAAATTTTACACATGAAAACTGGTATAATTTCAATATAACTTTTATTTTACTGTTAGAATTTTAACATTTATTTTTAATTTACTATTCTTTTCTGCTTACGGATTTGTTTGTTATTAAAACGACATTTAAAAATAAATAACAAGAATCATTTGATTAAAATGATAAGTAAGTAGACCGGATTTTAAATGATTTATCATTTATGTTAAACTACATTTTCAGTTAATTTAAACTACAAACTATTTTCAGTGTATTAATACATACCCAAGCACCAAGTGTTCTCCCAATCTCTAAATATACCATCATTAGACAAAATTTCGTTCTGTTCTCTCTGATATAAAAAAAAAATTATAATAAAAAAAAATATTTAAAATCGGGATCGAACTTGAAACCTTCTGACTACAAACTTTTGTTAAATAATTTCGTCCATGACAAAGTGGAATAACTCTTTAACACGCATCGTTTGACTATTAAATAATTTGGCCATTTAAGCCATTTGGCTAAATTTTACAAGGTAAGTCCACCATATTATAAGTTCATCCTATATTTATGATCTTTACGGGACCTTTTAATGTTCGAATATTTTTTTATGAAAAAATTTAGATGACTTAATTAATTGGGCTATTTTTTATTCGCGATTTAATTGTCAAAAACATTTTTTTATTAAACAATTGTACAAAGGGTACAAAATTCAAAACTTTTTTTTTATAATTTTTAAGTAATGATGTTTATTAAGGTTATCGATGTTTTAGAATTATTTCGTTAGCGTATTTTAAGGTTGACGATATTTTAAGTTATTTCGTTTGGGTGTTTTAGGGTTATCAGTATTTTATGTAATTTCGTTAGTGTTATTTTAAGGTTAGAAATAGTTCCTTGACACGTTATAGATATTTTAGATTTATTGTTTGCCAACCAAGTTTTTTTCACATCCATGTTAAGTGTGAGGAACAAAACAAGGTCAATATATCAAAATGTTTGAAATGAGCTCTTTTGTCTCCACACAGAGGGAATTCATTGGACGAGTTTTAATTGTTTAACTAACTTAATGAAGTTTTCTTCACAATGTGAATGAAAAACTTCTTAAACTTCCTGAAAAAGCTTCGCAGTTTCAATGAAACTATTTTTAATGAAAATTTTTCATTTGGCGTATGAAATTTTTAATAAATAATTGCTGTTTCAATGGACGACAATTCATAAATATAGAACAGGGTAAATAAAAAATCTTTGCGAATCAAAGAGTTTGCGTTAAAATGGCATCGATTTGTTAGTGAATAATTTGAATATTTTGCTACACAGAGAGAATTCCTTGAATAAATATTTGTGATCTAACCTAAAATTGAAGAAAATATTTAAAAAAACATGTTCTTTACGCCGGAATGCAATATTTAATAACTTTAGATAAAATTCAACATTAATATTGATATGAAAATCCTTTTTAGAGAGGGGATGACTAGTTTAAAGATGTTTTTTTTATGTTTTTGATGAGAGGAAGGCCGCAGCTATTGAGGTACTATTTTCATAGAAATTCTTCACCGGAAGGACAAAAATGTCACAATTAACAATAACAATTATATTTAAGATTTCTTGATTTTTATTAAAAATTAAAATATTTTTTTTTCTTATTTTGTGCTAAAATTTCCACATTTACTGAGTATGATGTTTAGTGAGTACTATTTTGGCAAATATGTCACTATGTACATATATGTCAATATGTCAGCATGTTTATAAATTATCTCTTCAAATTAAAGTGATTATTGGAAGAAAATTTGTATGGGAAATCTCGTGATAATAAAGAGATAATACAATTATCTTGGAGATTACTAAAACATCGTTCATATGAATAGAGTGCACTCAAAAAAAAAAAGTAAGTAAAGCCTGCAAAAAATTGTGTGAGTCTGCAAAATTTTAGTCAGGATGGTGCTAGCAAAAAAATTACTAATCGTCGTATGAATATTGGTGAGACCTATAGACCATTTCTGGCAAAATTGAGTTAGGAATTGATTATATATGATTAATGAGTCCTCTTTCTATATCTTTAATCTGTTTTTATATACCTCGTATCAATTAGGAGATATCCAGCCCCATATGTGCTGCGTATCCCTATATACAAATATCTTAACATTGGTATGGTGTATAGACCACTTTTTGGCCAATGAGTCAAACTTTCTATAGAAAAATTAAAACATTATTCGTCAATCTTGGTTTGACACATTTGAAATAAGCAACGCATATAAAACAAAAAACAATAAAAAAGTTTAAGCATTGGTTTGCATTATGACAACCTAGTTTTATAAGGGTTAAAAGAAAAAAAACTTTTGACATACTTGAAAGAAAAACAATAAAATTGTGATAAAAACGGCTTATAGGCCATATAATAAAAAATCTTTTTTTAAAAAATTGTTAATAACTCTGGATACTCAGTGCAAAAAGGCGTACAAATTAACAATATTGTTTATAATAAATCCAGCTATAGATATAGCAAGCAAAAAAAGAAAACCTATTTTGTAGAAATTTAATAATTTTGTTGTAAACTTTCTTTATCGTTTTTCTCGCAAAAATGTTTTTGGTTCAATGACGTAGTGTCGGCAAAATTAGTAGATTCAGCAAAAGTTTTGCTATCACTTAGTTGATTAAAAATTAAAAAATCCTTGCTAAAAGTTAATAAAATTTGTTCTGAATATTAGTGGATTGAAAAAAAACTCAAACAGTTTGTAAAAAAATTTAATTTTAGTTAATTTATATGCTGAAAATTTTAAACATTTTTTTTGTGATTCTTTTAAAAATAATTTACAATACGTTACAAAATATAAAAATGTTCATACTCCCACATTGACGTTATGAATTAATTTAATATCTGAAAATATATAGAAATAATAACATAAACAAAATTATCTTCAAACTACTTACATCAATGGTTGTCTAAATACACAACCCTTTTTTTTTGCAATAATAAAAAAAAAAAAACAAAAAATTACCTAAGATGTGTGTCCTTGTTTTAGCTATAGTCTGTCTACCTGAACGTATATTTATTTACAATGTGACCACACTACATTAATAATCACTTTTTAAAATTTAGTTTCCAAGTACACATTTAATGTTTTATTAAATTTAAATATTTTATCTTTAATTTAATTAATTAAAGATTACTTTGACAACCCGGTGACAACATATTATTGAATGTTTTTTAATCCACATATCGCACTTGATCAACAAGATGGTATTAACTCAAAATTTTAAAATTTTCAGTAGAGTCAAAAAACTGTTTATGGCCACATTTTAACAGAATTTAAAAATTCAAACATATCATAATAAGCAAATTCCATTTGAATATATATATACATTGTTTTTGTTTTAAATTTTACCAGTCATTGCAAAAAAATCAATTTTTTGAGTTAATACCATTTTTTTGAAATTTTATCGATTTAAATTTATAGAATAAAACAAATTTTATCAACAAAACAGTATCAACTCAAAATACAACCAAATATAAATAAAACTGTTTGATTCTTTTTAACATAAATAAAGGCTCAAATCAAAATAATACCCTTTTTATGAAAATATACGATTCATTTCTATTTAAACTTTTGTATTAACTCGAAATAATAACTTTTTGTTGAAATAAAGGTAATCACTACATTATCACGAAAATGGTCTCAAAAGTGGTTTTCGAGATGAAAGAGTAATCGGAATACGTTGAAATTTTTACAATAGATAGATATTGATGTTGTTAGTTGATTTCTTGAAAAAAGTGATATTTTAAAAATTTTGAGTTAATACCCTCTTGTTGATCAAGTGCGATATGTATTATCATTGTTAGCGTCCTTTTCTATGAAAAATAGATACAAAAATCTTCCATGATTTATTTTTTTTTATGTCTTACAAGAGTTGTACTTTTCAGTATTATTTTCCTCGTACGTACTACATCTTGACATGCCGCGACATCTACTTTATTCTGCGTATATATTTCAATCTGGTTGTCGTGCACACTATTAATGTACTTATCAGCACAATTTTTTTTTACCAAAACAAATTAGTAAAACATTAGTAAAATAGAAGTAAAACATAAGTTCAAAACAGTTAAGTGCTGAATAAGTATAACTAAAATTTTTGCTGAAACCACAATTTTAACAAAAAATTTGCTCAAAAATAGTATACTTGATTTACAAGACGTTTTACTAACTTTTCTACTAACGTATTTTCTGAGTGTATAAGTCAGCATTAAAAGAATTTAATAGTAGTCAGTTATTTTTTTAATTGGGTGAGAATTAAAAAAAAATGTGAATAAAATAAATTTAGCACAAAAAATATTGAAAATTCCTCTTAACCCTCTAACCGGCAAGCCCGCCTCTAGGCGGGGTATTTTATATTGGCCATAAGTTCGCCAAAAAAGTGTTTTATTATAAAAATGTAAGCTATATCGATAGAGAACGAAGTTAGCCACATATTTTGCGAAGTAATGTTTTGTGTCATGTCATGGTTTGGAAGTGAGAAAGCGTTATAGTTAAAATTTTAAGTAATTTCAAAAAATAAATATTTTGAAACAACCACAATTTTAAAAAGTCCTTAACCCATTAATGCCTGACCCCCGATTCCATTGTCCAATATCGATGAAATTTCACACATTCTTTACTTAAGGTTTTGGAAGTTATTTGATATAATTTTCTTTTCGATTTTCCATACTTGGGACTTATGAATTAACCACTGATATAAAATAATTCCTCTGTGGTTTTTTAATTAAATTATTTTGTTATGCTCTTTTAAGTAAAACTCTTCATTTTTACTTGAAAATAATCGATATTTCAAGCAAGGGTACTTCATAAAACTGTAAAATACGTATTTTAATGGTCATGTCATGAAATCATACCTGTAGCCCAAGTGAGTGGTCCTACCCAGCTACAAATTTTTAGCACTTTAAAAAATATCTAACACTATTAGCCAACAATAAAGTTTTCCGATGTGTCGCTTCTCCAATTTTTCAGAGGTAATTTCAATTCTTTCTTTCAATTTTTCAGAATATGTAAATTTGCAGACATTTGCAGACATTTACCAACCCCCAATTTTACACCAACATTTTCCTAAAGTATTTTAATCCTTTCTCCACCTACCTGTAAAAATCAATTTGATGCAACTCTTACCTGGCTTTAGCTATAATTTTTTTAAGATGGCTCCTTTTTGGGTATTTAAATACCCATTAGGCAGGAATGGGTTAAAACACATTTCTGTTAACATGAAACCATTCATATTCCACACAAAGGAAGATTAAAGCTTAAACTTTTGGAAAATACTCTAAGTTTGTTCCAAGGACATACAGGACTTTAAAAGGATATATATAAAGGACATCATCTTATCTTGAAAACGAGTGGACGGATTTTTATGAAATTTGGAAAAATATTCATGATCTTTAACCGAACTAACCAACAACTCACATACAATTTATATAGATCAACAATAAAAATTCACTATTTGGCAGAAATATTATATTTGGTAACACTATCAAAGCTTCAAAGTTTCGTCAATATATATTAAAGTTAAGGTTCGTTTTCGCTCGATTTCGCGTTTTTCGAAAAACGAAAATCGCCATATTTTTTATAAAGAAGCTTAAACCGACTAATTTTTAGACTGTTGTTATATCTTTGTAAGAAGAATAATTTATGCCTTAACTTTTTAAATTTTATAGGTTAGTTTTTGAGATAGCCTCTAAACCTATTTTGACCCATATCGCCTAAAATAGGCAACAAAAAAAAATTTCGCTAAAACAATATATTATTTATTTCTCTTGCCGAACAAGTGGAATAAATTTCAGTCCAAAAAAGCTTATGCCGGTTAGAGGGTTAATAGAAAATTTATCGCGATTTTCCATATCCCAGACATTTTTTACTCTTGGTTCCAAACTTGGTTTAATATTGATAACAAAAAAATCAAAATATAACATATAATGTCTATAACCATATTTCCAGCTAAAGATTTTTGAATATTTAAGAGGTGTTGTTGTATTATAAACTAAAAATAATATTGGAATTTTTTCCACAATTTTATGTGATTTTTTTTTCTTTAAATTTGTTATATTCAAGCACACCACATGTGTATATAATTAAAAAAAAAATCTTTAGAATCTTAAAATAGTCATGGTAATACATGTCAACTTTTTAGTGTCAGATACAAATTGATAGTGCCAGTTAAAAGGAAATTTTACTTTGCTATACATAAATAAAGTGTCGTTATGGTTTGTGTTAGTAGTGAATAAGAGGCACCACTTTTACATAAATGGTAATATGTACACTAGGGTGGCAGGTATTTTACAAAATGTGGAATTTCGAGAAGTGCACCCCCCCTATTTTTTTACAGTGGACCTTAAAAGCATGTGGTGAAAATTTGAGCCGAATTGGACAATTTTAAACCGCGGCAAATTTCGGAAAATTTCACTTTTTATCAAAAACTGCTTCTGAAAGCCATATTTGACCGAATAATTTAGTGAAAATTTGTTATTAAGTTCTTTTATCTTTGTTTTTTCTATAATGATAATTTTTGTTTCAAAACAATTAACCCTCTTATATCACAGGGGTCAAAAATGACCCCATATATAAAATTTTGTTAATTAATCATACAAAGAGACCTAAATTATTGAAATTTTTTTCTAGAATTAGACAATGATTTAAATTAATTATAAACAACACATCTGCGGTCATAAATTGATACCACAAAAGACTGATTTCAACTTTTCAGATAAGTAAGTAATGTGCAATTAATAAGTTTCTTCGGGTACTTGGTAGTAACTGAAGGAAATGTAAATTAAATTTTATTTATTTATGATTTTCGACACTTTGCTAGTTATTAAAAACATTAACTTTAATTAAAATAAAAGATTAATCCCAAATCTGACCATCTCTGTTAAATTATTTACAAGTTTGTTTTAAAAATGTATATGTGGTTTCTTACAATAAGTACATTTATTATGTATATTAAGTATAAGGCACGTGAAATTATAATTTATTAATTGAATTCTGTAAATAAATCTTTTAAAGTTGCATTTTTGGAGAGATGTTTTAAGAAAAGAACTCAGCAATAGCGTAGTGGAAAAATTTAAATCAATAGACCAGCCACTGACAATACATTGGGCCACTAAACTGCTAACTAATGTTACAGGAAAACCCGAAGATCGCTTATCGATTAAAGCTACATCTACAAACATTGAGCAAATCCTAAACATGCCTGATATTCCTTCAGGAACAGGCCTTGAAATATCTTCTGCTGTTTACGATGCTTTGGAGGAGAATAATATTTTATCAAAAACAGAGGCATTCGTTTTCGACACAACATCGTCAAGTACAGGAAGATTTAAAGGAGCATATACTTTACTAGAGAAAACAATTGGTCGTGGCATATTATATATGGGTTGTCGTCACCATATATTTGAAATTGTGTTAGCAGCTGTGTTTAAAGAATCTGACATTGGAGCATATATTGCTAAAGCTATATATTGCTTAAAAATTGTATTATTTCGGAACCAGTTTCCTGAACTTGGCCAATCAGAAACTAATGGTTTAATTAAACTTGCAGGGTTTATTATAAAATGCTATGCAATTTATTGGTTTGAAGCAACAAAAGCTCAATTAGCTGCTTTAAACGATTTAATTTTTTACGTTGGAAGATTATAAGTGCTTAAACAAAAAATATGGCAAATAAGGCAATTTCAAAAATTGTTAATCATTTGTACTACTTAAGCGAAGAGTGTGTTGGATTTGCTTTATTTGATTCTAGAATCTCTGCAGAAACCAAGGCCAAATTAGTGGAAAAAATGGACATAAGCATTCCCGAACAATCACAAGATGATGAAAATGATGACGTATTGAAAAAACTTCTTTTGAAAATAATCAACGTTAAGGATTTCATAAATAGAGACATTAATAAGATTTTAGAGGAATTATTTTCTACAAATACAAAAAAACTGTTTAAACGTTTTAATATATCCATGAAATTTTTAAATGAAATGAAAACAAGGATTGTTAACGACTGTGCTGAAAGAGGTATACAGCTTATTCAAGAAGACCATCAAAAAAAAACAAAAGACGAGGAGCAACGACAATATTTATTTAGAGTAATATTTATTTAAGTTAAGTACTAAAAAAAAAATGACAAAATTTATTTTCATTTTTTAGGTTGTTCAACAATATACGCAGCAATACTCCAAAAATGCAACTCTAAAAGATTTATTTATAGAATTCAATTCATAATTTCACGTGCCTTATACTTAATTTACACTATTAATGTACTTATTGTAAGAAACCACATATACATTTTTAAAACAAACTTGTAAACAATTTAACAGAGATGGTCAGATTTGGAATTAATCTTTTATTTTAATTAAAGCTAACTAGCAAAGTGTCGAAAATCATAAATAAATACCATTTAATTTACATTTCCTTCAGTTACTACCAAGTACCCGAAGAAACTTATTAATTGCACATTACTTATTTATCTGAAAAGTTGAAATCAGTCTTTTGTGGTATCAATTTATGACCGCAGATATGTTGTTTATAATTAATTTAAATCATTGTCTAATTCTAAAAAAAAAATTAAAATAATTTAGGTCTCTTTGTATGATTAATTTACAAAATTTTATATATGGGGTCATTTTTGACCAATGGGATATAAGAGGGTTAATTGTTTTGATACAAAAATTATCATTATAGAAAAAACAAACTTAAAATAACTTAATAACAAATTTTCATTAAATTATTCGGTCAAATGTGGCTTTCAGAAGCAGTTTTTTGAATAAAAAGTGAAATTTTCCGAAATTTGACCTTTGACCTCTGTATGCCGCGGTTTAAAATTGTCCAATTCGGCTCAAATTTTCACCACATGCTTTTAAGGTCAACTGTAAAAAAATAGGGGGGTGCACTTCTCGAAATTCCACATTTTGTAAAATACCTGCCACCCTAATGTACACACAGAAAATCGAATTTTTGTGGTTATTAAATTGTAATACTATTGTAACAACCGATATTTATTTACAAATTTCGAATTTTTATTGTAACAATTGAATATTTTATGTTTATGGACTATAATATTTTAAAAATAGATTCACATGCGTTCAATAAAATGTATTTTATTAATAAAAAAAATTGTATGCCTTGAACCCGCGATCTTCCGTTTGTCAGGCAAGTACTTTACCTCTAGCCTAAACGCAAATTAAATGTTTTTTTTTAATTTCAACCTTGAATATTTTCTAATTTCAAACATAAATATTTGTCTAAAAATAGATTTGTATGTACAACAGAAATTCGGTTGCTAATCTTGATATTTTATTAGAGTTACCAAAAGTATACAAAAATTTTATATAATTTTAAAATTATTTTATTAACAAAAAATAAATAAATAAATAATTAAAAAAAAAAAAAATAAAAAATAAAAAAAATAAAATAAAAAAAAAAAAAAAATTCTTATGACGCGAACTGGAGTCGAAGCCCCAATTTTAATTTATATTTTCAAGTTTCTACTTTGAATTTTTCTTTTATTTCAAGTTTAAATATGAATGTCTAAAAATAGATTTGTATGTACAACAGAAATTGGGTTGCTAATCTTAATATTTTATTAGAGTTAGAGGCAATTTACACGAAGAAATTAATTGCAGGCAATTTTTGAATTCTCTTTTAAAGTTGCTTCTAAAAATCATGAGGACTTTTTGCATGCATTTTTTTTGACGTTTATTTTGCCAATCTTCTTTAATTGTTCATTCGTTGAAATTTAATTTATTAGTAATTCGTAAGATTCTCATTTTCCTGGTACTTTATAAGTAAAAGTTCCACTAGTTCTTTATTCCACATTATTTATTTTTTATTTTACGAAATATTTTCGATACACAACACTTTAGAAGCCGAATACGAATAAAACAAATTAACAAGAATACGAACGATAGCAAAAAGAAATGTCAAAAAATATCTTGAAAAACGAAAACCGTGCAATTTTTGCTACCCCCGCTTGCTTCTCTACCCCGTTTGCCTACAAACAATACTTGCACGCAACATTACATGCAAAAATTGCCTCGTGTAAATTGCCTCTTACCAAATCTATGAAAAGACTTTTTATTATTTTAAAAATGATAACGAAAACTAATATTTTAGATAGAGTTTTTTTATTGATTAGAAAAACCAATATTTTGAATGATGTGACTGTGTTTTGGTTAATTTTATATATTTTCTGTTTACAATATAGTTTAATTATTCTGATGATGAATTTTAAGTACTGACAATTAAAATTATTGAATAATGAATAAATTTTGTTGGTTACTTTGTTGAATTTTTTTATTCTTTAATTTTTGAGCTAATAAGGCCTAAAGTTATTAATGTAAATAAAACAACAGTTTATTAAATGTTCCCTGACGTTTCGTCAATTTTTTGTTGACTTTTTCAAAGGGCAGTATTAATATGAATTTTTTTTCTTTTTTACATTAACACGAAACTGATTTTACATTAAAACATAAAACATTTAACATAAATTTGTACATTAAACACACAACTTAAATACAGTGGAATTCCAACCAATTCATTCTCTGTGTGCACATGAAAAACGTAAGCTAACTGCATACATTCATACAAACAATTTTAAACATAATTACATCCTACATAAACTAACTTGTTTATTTGATTTTACGTTTTTATAAAAGTTAATGATAATTCTATTAAAATATACATAATATTAAAATCTTTGTTGAAAATTTGCTTTTAAAATAAAATGACAGTTAAAATACCGTTATCGATTTCGACTTTCAACTGAACATCGTTATCGAAATAATTAAAATACTGTTATCCGTAAAAAACGGTTACCGATAAAACTAAAATACAAATTTCCTTAAAATGCCGTTACTGAAATAACTAAAATACCGTTACTGAAATAACTAAAATACCGTTACTGAAATAACTAAAATACCGTTACTGAAATAACTAAAATACCGTTACTGAAATAACTAAAATACCGTTATCGCTAAAATACTGTTACCTAAATAATTGAAACAGCGTTATCCTAAAAAAAAAATAATTTTCCTATATTTAATCATAACCTAGCCAGGTATTAGAATTCACTCATAATGGGGATAAAAATATCGGTGTCCATTGAAAATACCTATATAACTTAAATAACAATACCCTTAAAATACCATTACCAACCCGTTATCCATAAAACAACTTTACCCAAATAACTAAAATACCGTTACCACCAAAATACCGTTACCGAAATAAGTAAAAACCCGTTACCGAAATAATTGAAACTTCGTTACCCTTAAATATCGTTACACCTAAAATATCGTTACCCCTAAAATACCGTTATCGATCGAAATAAATTAAAATAGCGTTACCCTTACTGATAAGAGCATCGGATCGGTTACCTACCATCCATGTTTTTTTTTAGATACCATCAAGTTTTTATCCTAATTGTACAGAAAAACATTAAATTCTGTAATTTTTGGCAAAAATTAAATTTTTCTAAAAAATTCTCCCAAATTAAAACTTTGCTTCCATCATAACCTAAAATCTTTCTTAGAAAACAACTATACTATTATTTAAACCATCAATTTTCCGCCGAAGCGATTTATAAGTTTTCGCTATTTTCGTAATATCTGTCCTACTAAAATTTATGTAAAAAAATTTCCCTCTACACTAAAAGAATTATCTGCATGATGACATAGAAGCAATGAATATTGAAACTTTTCATTAAACTAATGCAAGTTTTCATCAAATTTAATGAATTAATGTGAGTAGAAGTGATAATGTTTTACTTTTAAATTTAAAAAAATTAAACTAATTTAACCCATTAATGCCTAACCCCCGATTCCATTGTCCAATATCGATGAAATTCTTTACTTAAGGTTTTGGAACTTATTTGATATAATTTTCTTTTCGATTTCCCATACTTGGGACTTATGAATTAAGCACTGATATAAAATAAATCCTCTGTGGTTTTTTAATTAAATTATTTTGTTATGCTCTTTCATGTAAAACTCTTAATTTTTACTAGAAAATAATCGATATTTCAAGCAAGGGTACTTCATAAAACTGTAAAATACGTATTTTAATGGTCATGTCATAAATTAATACCTGTAGCCCAAGTGAGTGGTCCTACCCAGCTACAAATTTTTTGCACTTTAAAGAATACCTAACACTATTAGCCAACAATAAAGTTTTCCGATATGTCGCTTCTCCAATTTTTCAGAGGCAATTTCAGTTCTTTCTTTCAATTTTTCAGAATATGTAAATTTGCAGACAATTGAACTGAACAGATAAATTCCAACCCCCAATTTTACACCAACATTTTCCTAAAGTATTTTAATCCTTACTCTCCCTACCTGAAAAAATCAATTTGATGCAACTCTTACCTGGCTTTAGCTATAATTTTTTTTAAATGGCTCCTTTTTGGGTATTTAAATACCCAATAGGCAGGAATGGGTTAATTTTGACTTTATTTACTGACAGGTCCTCACATGTTCAATTTCGCGTCGCCAAAAATCCTCAGAGGACCAAAACTCTTTCGCGGTGACTCGAAATGAAACATGTAAGGACCTGTTAGTAGATAAAGTCTGCATTAAATTAGAGGATGAAGACATTTTTAATTAATAAATAAATATTTAACGATTTTTTGGTTTAATAAAAAACAAATGAACTTGAATAATATTGCTCACATCATAATTTATGATAAAAGATCGAAAAATAAACTTTTTGGTTTTAATTTTTTTTAAATTTAAAATTAAAACATTTGAAAATTGCAGAGTACGGCAAAACTGACTTATGGCCCTAATGCTGTAGTCAGAAAGTGTTATTCATTATTTAATAAACACTAACAACACAGTGTATTATGACTAGAGATTCCAGCCTTTACATCAACAATGTTTTTGTGGTGCGTTGTGGTGTAATGGTTAGCGCGTTGGACTGTTACACAGATGGTCCCGGGTTCGATTCCCGGTGACAACAACATCAATTTAGAAAAATAATATGTATGAGTTTTCTATCACTTATATGTATCGCTGCGCCTGTGTTCCCATAGCACTTAACCCCACCGAAGTAAAATAATGAATCAGGGCGATGAAACAAAAAGCTTCAATAAATTCGCCAACTCTACATCAGGTGGCGAGCAACAACTGTTCTAAGACTTATCATCTCGCGCAATTACAGTGTCGCCATGTTTAAAGTTCTTCATCTTTCACCACCTTTCATCTCTCCACTATCTCATTTCCAAAAGAAAGCAACACATTAATTAATAGGAAGAATTTCCTGAGTGTGCTTCTCTTTAAAAAAAAAATTAGCTCAGTTCATCCAATATTGTTTTTTTACTTCTCATCAAGTAAATAAAACAATACGGGTAAAGCGTTGATCTTTTTCCTAAAAAATTTATAATTTGGGTAAATCTTTTACCCCTTCTATATTGGTCCTCTTAGGATTTTCGGTGACGCGAATTGGAACATGTAAGGACCTGTCAGTAGATGAAGTCTGCATTAAATTTGCTAATGAAGAAACTTTTTAATTAATTAATAAGCATTACACGGTTTTTTGTTTAACAAAAAACAAATAATCTTTAACTTGAATAATCATGCTCACACAAGTGATAATTTTTAAAAAACTATTTATTATTTATTTATTTCGTTATTTCTAAAGGCTATAGAACAATTTTCCTTACAGACTATGACCATTTAATAAAAAATATTACACTGTTTATAAATAATACTTTCCTGTTTTCAAACAAAAAATTTTTAAAATTGCGTTTGGATGTATCAAATTCCACAATTTCATTATGGGACAATTTTTTAAAATAATTTAATATGATAATGGGCCCAATCAGCACATAATCACACCGGTGATATTCAACATAGAATAAACTATCATGACATAAGTTTCTACAAGTAAGTGTTAGTATAAGTCTTTTCCGAACTGTGGAGTCTTTCACGTTTTTATTGTGTTTATCTTACTTTCCCTTATTAAAAAACTTTATCCCTTGCTGTTGTTTTTCCTTTTCTTCCTCATAAGTCTTTTCCATTAGATATTTTCGTCCAAGTATACGTTTTTTTTTCCTTAAAATCTTATTAACAGCTGACACCAAGGACTAATTTTTTATTGAATCAAAAATATTTGTTGACTCAAAGTTACTATCACCCCTGTTACGGCTTTTAAATCAGAGCGAAAGTGAAAATTTTAGAATTTTTCGGTGTTCTTGCGATTAAATCAGAACGTTTTTCCCTAATTTTTATTTGTTTTAATTCGTGTAAAAAAGCCTGGTGGAAAGTAAAACGAATGTCCTTTTTTCTAATAAATTACAATTTATTGTCAAAAATGGTGCTTAATATTAAAAATTTAAAATTTTTTTTTACTTATTTCTGATTTTATTGTATTTTGGGTTGGTTGTATTGTTTATACTCCAAAAAACTGTTTTAAAAAAACATTTTTTTGTTTTGATATTCTAGAAAACACAAACAAATTGACAACAATGTTAGAAGCATTTCTTAAAAGCATTTTACTTTCCATATCGCACTTGATCAACAAGAGCGTATTAACTCAAAATGTTTAAAATATCACTTTTTTCAAAAAATCATCTAACAACATCAATATCTATCTATTGTAAAAATTTCAACTTATTCCGATTACTCTTTCATCTCGAAACCCACTTTTGAGACCATTTTCATGATAATGTATTGATTACCTTTATTTCAATAAAAAGGTATTATTTCGAGTTAACACAAAAGTTCAAATAGAATTGAATCGTTTATTTTCATAAAAAAGGTATTATTTTGATTTGAGCTTTTATTTATGTTAAAAATAATCAAACTGTTTTATTTATATTTGGTTGTATTTTGATTTGATACGGTTTTGTTGATAAAATTTGTTTTATTCTATCAAATTAAATCGATAAAATTTCAAAAAAAATGGTATTAACTCAAAAAATTGATTTTTTTGCAATGAGTGGTAAAATTTAAAACAAAAACAATGTATATATATTTTCAAATGGAATTTGCTTATTATGATATGATTGAATTTTTGAATTCTGTTAAAATGTGGCCATAAACAGTTTTTTGACTCTACTAAAAATTTTAAAATTTTGAGTTAACACCCTCTTGTTGATCAAGTGCGATATGTTTTTTATTTTTCATAAAACCATATGTTTTTGGCACTTCGATAATAATTTCGAAAAAGATTTGAGTTTTTGAAATTTTTTAGGATTTGAGAACACCAAATTTCAATTTCGTGTGATTTCACAAATTCGTTCTAATTGCAAAACGTTCTTAAGTAGGGACATGGGCCTAAATTTGCCCGCCTTTTAAGACTACCATCCATCAAATTAAAACACGAATAAGAATGGCAATATTCTGAATGAAGTACGAATAAAAAAAACGCATAAAAAATATCTATACAGTAGAATCTCAGAAATTAGAACCACTTTGTACATCGGGCAATTCTAATTTCTGAAAAGTTCTAATTTCTGGACATTTTTTTTACAGAAAATTATAATAAAACTATTTATGTAAGCTTTATTTAAACACAAAACAAATTTTATTTAATAATATTTAATTAATTGAACATATTAAATTAATAGAAAAACTTTAAAATTTTAATTTTGTACAAGCATATCAAATCTCACATGCATATGACCGAATTGTACCCACCACGAATAACTCGGGGATTCCCGTTTTATTTTTACTTCTATGAGCAAAAAAATAACTTGTAGTGAAAATACAAAACAAAATAAAAAAAATTTCCAGAAATTAGAACCACAGGTTCTAATTTCAGAGCGTACAATACATTAGAGCGTTCAATACATTGCAAAATAATAATTTGTAGTGAAAATACAAAACAAAATAAAAAAACTTCCAGAAATTTGAACCACAGGTTCTAATTTCAGTGCGTACAATACATTGGAATTGCCGGTTCTAATATCTGGACGTTTCTAATTTGTTAGAGTTCTAATTTGTTAGAGTTCTAATTTGTGAGATTCTACTGTAATTCTAATAAAATAGTATAGAATATTGCCATCAAAACAGTAGATCGAAATTGGCATTACTTTTGACTTAAACCAACTACGAAAATTATAAATTAAAAAAAATGGTTTAATGTTTACATTAATTCGAACAATATTGTATTTATGACAAGTTTTATTCACTGAATGAAGAAGTTTCATTAAAAAACTAGTTCAATAAGATGTATGAAGTTTTTCATTAATTTTAAGAAATTTTTCGTTCACTTTGTCAAGAAAAGTTTTATTGGTTTACTGAAAATGTTCATTACTTTTCGTCCACTAAAATTCTTTTTCTGTACGAGCACAGTTTCGGTCGTAATTATTATCGTGATCTGCAGAAAAAATAATAGATTAACTACAAATAATTGTCTTGATGTAGACCCTCTACACGCTCTAATAACGCTAGTCAAAAATTTTTCTTATTTATCCCCTAAATTTAGAATTCTTTTTTACAAATTTTAATAACTTCTAAAAGGTAAGTAGGAATATAGAGAAAGAGAGAGTAATCGCAACCTACGTTTGGCTAAAAACATATAAAACCAACCATTCGATTTCCTCCACTTTTTCCAATTCCAACAAATCTTGATATAGAAAATGTACGTCCTATAACTATAACATCGCTCAAGTTTAGGGTAGCTTATCGCAGCGGAAGTAGGGTTATATAGTTGCAGCAGAAAGTCGAGTTTTAGATTTTTCGACTTTTGTAAAAATTGAAAATGGCGATGACTGCATTTGTCGTAAAAATGACTAAACACCCGATGAAAAAAGTTCCGATATACTTAGGTATGTATCATCATATATAAAATTAATTATCACATCATATATTTATTTTTTTAAGATTTTCTGACAAAGTTCCTTTTATATTCATGAAATATTATATATTCCATTAAATTTTTTTTAAGTGTATATTTTCCAAATTTTTTGGAATATTTTATTTTTTTTTTGCTTAAATACACTGAATTTTTTTTTTTTTTTGATAATTATATGTAAAAACTTGATAAGCCACATTTTATTTTTGGTTTATTTTTTTGCCTTTTAAAGTTGGAAAACATATAGAAATATGAATATTGCATGACTTTTATACTCCAGGGACGTGTTGTAAGTGTTTAAGCTAAACTTCTTCCAACAAATTCTTAACAGATATCTAGAAAACTAGAAAAGTGTCAATGTCATGTTTTTACAATATGCCCTTCATATATAAAATTTATACATTTTTTTGTTCATTTTAACCATATAGGTATGTTTATTAGAGTTCGTTTTCAATTTTTTTTTTCATTTTGATTTCTGGATATTATCACTTTTTAGAAGGTTTTTGTATCAATAAAAATAGTGGCGTATTTTTTTTTTTTTTTAATTCCAACTCCTTCCCGTGCCTATGGGCGACTCAAATCGCGGATTTTGGGTCCCTTTTCCCATACAACAAAAACGGCTAAATATATGTCAAATCGTACTTCAGTATTTGATTCTACGGGAAAACTTAGGCCCATAAGCTTTTTTTTAGTTTTTGGAATGCAAAAGAATGCATAATTAGAGTGGTCCAAAAAAATATTTTTAAAAAAAAAATTAAAAAATTTTTTTTGTTAAATTTTTTTTTTTACAATGAAAAAATACTTACATCTGAGAAAATTTGTCCAAAAATTTTAATTTTGTAGTTACCCGTTATTAAAGTTTAAAAATTTTAATTTTTTAGTGAATACAAAATAATTTATTGGTTTATAAAATAATTTATTGGATTTGAGTCGCCTATAGGCACGGAAAGGAGTTGGAATTAAAAAAAAAAATACGCCATTATTTTTATTGATACAAAAACCTTCTAAAAAGTGATAATATCCAAAAATCTATTTTTCAAAATTAACTCTAATGTTTATATATAGTTGTAAGGACTCGGAAGTTAATGCATTTATATTTGTGTTTTATGTACATAAAATATGCATTTAAAATCGTAAAATATTTACTGAAAATTAAAAAAAAAAAATGCATTTATTATTGATTTTTACAACGTTTTCAATACTAGTTCCACAATTTTTGTTTTAAAAAGTTAACATCGGCAGAAAATTATTAATTGCATTTTGCTGTTACACAGAAAAAATTATGGCCCAAAAATATTTAATTAATCGATTGTTTGAATATGAATAGTATTTTAAACAATAAATTTAATTGATTCAATTAAAATATTAATTGAATTTTCTAATTTATCTAATATATGACGACTAAAACATCAAACAAACGTTTAATTATAGCAATTTATTATTTTATTTGTAAATAAAAATTAGTGAAATGCAAATAAATAACTTATAATTAGTTAAATAGTTAAACGATTCTGTAAAAACGCCAAATCATAGTTTTTTGCTAAAGTTTACAACACTCTTCTTGTTGAAATCCATGTTCGTTTATACACGATTAGTTAAGTTGGTTTTTTCGTGAACACTTTATGAAGAATTATTTTATGAAAAAAAAAGCAAATAAGTAAAGCGAAATAAGTGGTTTAAGGAGTGTTTTGTTTGCTACAGAAGAAACCAAGAAAGTTGAAGCCACGTTGAAGTCAACATGAAAGAAGAAGTTTCCAAGAAACATATATTTGCTTTTGAAATGTGATTAGTTTTTATTATATTACATTCATTATAACATTAGAGAAGTTCACAAGGTGTACTAAGTGTTGTAAAATTTTGTTTTTAATTTTACGAAGATTTTGGGCTTTTTGTGTTAGATTTTCACTCTGTTGGCATACTTGAACATAGTACAATAAACATAGGTACAAATGTTGTATTGCACTATCATCTATTGTTGTATTTTTTTAAATAAAATTTTACCATCTCTAATTTCAAATACGACATACAACATTTAGTACACTTCTTGTGAGCGCCCCTATTATATATTAATAAAAAATAAAAACGTAAATTTAATTTACAAACCTAGTTTGCTTTTTGATTTATAGGAAAAAACTAAATAATTAGAATTTTCAATTAAAATCAGCATCGAGATTCAATTAAAGTTTTAATTAATGTGATTAAACTTTTTAATTAAAGTTGGTAAAAAAACAATTAAATTTTTAATTGATAGTATTATTATTTTAATTGAAAGAGTTTCAATTAAAGGTCCTCATTTTTTTTAATTAATAGTATCATTTGCGTTGTAGGTGCAAAATTAATTAAAACTTTTAATTGATTCAATACATTTTTTAATTGAAACTCGTTTTTAGTTTTTTTTTTCTGTGTAGGCATATAAAATTTTTAATAAATTAGTAGAAATTTTTCATAAAATTTTATGAAAAACTGCATTAAATTTGTGAAAAATTTCAATGGACGAATTCCAGTGACTAATACAAAATTTTATTGCTATCATGCAGATAATTATCTCAGTGTAGAAAAATGTATTGTTTATTTTTCGTGCCAAAAACGTGTTATAAATTTCATCGCAAAAAACGTTATTTAGTTAGGGGGCTAAATCAATGGCTATCCAGTGCTCTCACCTTGTACCTGCAAACTGGAATCAAGCTGTTTCTAAAGAAAACCAAAGCTAAATTTTAAAAAATGTTTGCTCAAATCTTAACAAATATGTCGAAGCAACTTTAAACAAAGCCAATTTAAAAATTTAAAGACGCGAAAGATTATTCATTTTCCTATTTGCAGCCACAAGTTATATATATTTTCTCAGTATGTGAGAGTATTTTCTAAACTCTTCGGTTAAATGCTGTAATTTACTGCTGCAAACTGTAATGTTAACACTTATTTTCTTAAATGAACAGTTTTGCACAAAAACACATATTGCTTTGTCGGTTAAGACAACCCGTGACTGTCGCTCTCTTTTAAAAAGCTGAACTAGGATTTTGAGAATTTTGGTAGAATATGTTAAATTGTTGTTAACAGTGCTACTTTTAATTAAATAATTTTAAAGTTTACGACTTTTTTTAAATTAAATTTTCAAGTCAAATTGTGTTTTTCAATATATTCTTCTTTGCATTATTAACGCATAATTTACGCACTCTTTTAATTATTTATATTGAAAACTAAAAATTAAAAATAGCACTATTAAATAACAGTTTTCTCGGTCCCAGTTTGCATATATACTTTTTGAGACTATTTAACAGGGCTTGAGGAGCTTGCAAACTCTTTAGCTAAATACTCATTGGTTAAGATTGATTATGGAGTAAGACAATACGACTTGTTATTTTAACTTTTAATCATCAAGAAATTGCTTGTACATATCGTTAGCTTAAAAGTTTTCTTTTCGTTTTCTTATCTTTAAACTAAGAGGCTTTTCTTCGCAACAACTTATTATGTGCGACTGTACAGTTTTAAATTTTTTTGTTTTCTAGCGGACAAGAAAGTCCCCTATTTAGAAACATTTTTAAATTTTCATCAGTTTTGTATTTACCCTAAAATTTTTATGCAGATTCAAAATCTTTGAAAAAAAAAATATTTTTTTTCTCACGTGATTAATCATGACAACCGATTTTAACTTTTAAATAAAAGCTTTATAATAAAATGGTAACCAGGGTTGCCATGGTTGTTCGAGTTTAAAATTAAAATTTTTAAAAAATAAATAGTAATGCGTCGTTCTATCATAAAATTCATTTTTTAATAAAACATTTTTTTAGTTTATTTAAATATTGTTGTTTTCAAATTTCAAAGAGGGTTAACCCCTTAACATGATATTTGCATTGGCATACGACCAGGCCGGAACTATGTACTATATATTTTAAAGCCAAAGAATTGGCAAAACAGTTGCAACATCTTTCCAACTACATGAACACTGATAGAAAGTTTTCAAAAAGAACTGTCAAAATCATTAGGATTTAAAAATATTGCTACCAGCAGATTGTCATAAATTTTATGACAACATTCCCTTTGAAAATTAATTTTATTTTTAATTACCTTTCGCCTTTATCTCGATATTAAAGCTTGATTCGCACGTTATCCACCCAGTCCATCCATATCTACTACACTAAAAAAAAAAAAGTTTGTAAAGACAGCAAAAAGTTTTCCTGAGTCAGCAAAATCTTTTGCTGAAAATCAGCTAGCTGATTGTTAAACGAATTTCACTAAAAAATACTCCATATTCATCTTATTAAGACTAGATAGAAACGATAGTGTTGCGTGCATTGAAGAGTGGTAAGTAAGAGTGCCTAAAAAAACTTATTTATTATCAAACGAATATTACACAGAAAAAATTATGGGCCAAAAATATGTAATTAATCGATTGTTTGAATATCAATTGCAATTTAAACTATTTTTTTAATTGATTCAATTAAAAAATTTATTGAATTTTCTAATATATCCATACAGTGTTGACAACATGAAAACAAAATTTTTAAAAATTTGGCAAACAATTTTTTTTTATTTTATTTAGATTAAATAATCAAACAAAGGTTTAATTATATCAATATATTATTTAATTTGTAAATAAAAAGAAAAAAAATCGCAAATGATTAACTTTTAATAAGTTGAATAGTTTACCGATTTCAAATACACGCAAAATCGTAGTTATTTCACTAGAGTTTGCAACACTCTTTTTGTTGAGATATTCGTGTACGCACGAATACTTAATTTAGTTTCGTGTTTTATCTGTGGTAATAAAAGTGCACATGTGGATGTAAATAAACCTTACCGAAAAAGGACAATTAAACTATTATTTTTGTAAATAATTAAATTTTCAATAAGTATAAGTGTCATTAAACTTTCATTTTAAAGTTGTGTGTGATTTTTTTAAGAAAGCAATTTAATTACAAGAAAAATTTCAAGACAAGCAAAACAAAAAATTTTTCTTTACTTTTATTTGTTTTTTTTATAATACATTTTTATATTAAAAAGCTTTAATTTTATTATAAATAAAATGTCAAGTTAATTTACAAACCTACATTTCTTTCTTTATTTAATAGGGGCATATAACAAAAATAAAAAAATATGAGTTTTCAATTAAAACCATTGTTTTCTTCTCAAGTTTCAATTAAAGTTTTAATCAATTTAACTAAACTTTTTAATTTAGGTTGTAAAGAAAAACAATAACTCTTTTAATTGATATTATTATTATTTTAATTGAAAGAATTTTAATAAACTGTCTGCATTTTTTTTTAGTTAATACTATCATTTCAGTGGTAGGTGCAAAATCAATTAAAATATTAATTGATTGAATAAAATTTTTAATTTAAACCCGTTTTTAGTTTTTTCTGTGTAATGACCAGTTGATTTTTTTTTAATATTTAGTATTTAAAATGAGCTGTTTTATCAATTTTTCCAATTCGTTCGTTTACTTTTTTGTAAATTTGTTTTACTCTCTGTAATTTTGTTTTTTTAAAAAGTGTGAATTTATTTTAATAAAGGTTAAAAAAAATATATGATTGTTTTAATCATTTGAAAATTTCAATTCGTGGTGAGCACTCACTTTTTGTAGCGACTGTATAACACAACTGTTATAAGTCTTCAACGAACGAGTAGTTAGGGCTTTTTGTTTCAGAAAAATACAAGACAGAGGCCCCTAACTAACATAACTTTTCAAATGTTTAAAATCTGCCTTATTACCGTTGTCGTAGTCGAATTCGAGAGTAAGTCAAATTTGCCTAAAATTCAGTAAAAACACAACTTTTAAACAAGTTTACAACTGAATTTACCATAAACAACAATGCGATTGTAGAAAATATTTATGCAGGGTGTGATTTCTTTATAATTTTCAATGTAAGCAAAAACATTTTGTATGGAGTCGAAAAATTCGACTACAAATTCGACATCCGTAATCAGGCCGAATATGTATTTTGTTTTACCAGAAATAAATTTGTCTGTGTGTTTTTTTTTTATAATATTGGAAACATTTGCGATGAAAACAATCATGTTTTTGCTTCGACTGCAAAATTAATAAAAAAAATGTCATTTAGGACAGTTTGCGTTTTAGTTAACGATATGTATGATTTAACACAATTGGCTTCCATTTTTAGATTGCTGTTGTTATAGATGAAAACTTGATACTGGATTTTACTTTATATGCACTTCTTTTTGTTATCCATGCGCATTTCTCATTAATATGCATTTATTTTATAACTTCGTTATATGGTATATTTTTTTTTCTTTCTTTAATTTCTTTACAGAGTTGATGAATAAATTTTTTTGTAAATTAAGAAATGTATGTATTCGTACATTTATCTATGATACTGTCATTGAGACCGCTTGACATGCCAAAAATCACCATAAATTAGATATTTAAAAGTGGAATCTTTTAATAAAATATCTTTTATATAAGTTTGGATATTAAATTAATTTTAGAATAAACATTATAAAACATGAGTGTTATAATTCGTTTACAAAACTTGCCATGGTCGGCAAATGCATTGGATATACGACAATTCTTCAAAGGTCTGTCAATTCCCGAAGGTGGCGTTCACATAGTCGGTGGAGAAATGGGCGATGCTTTCATTGCTTTCAGGTAGATATAAAAAAAAAAAAAATTATCAGTAAGTTTTAATTCTTAAAGAGAGGTAATAATGTATAAAAGTCATTAAAATTAATCGTTTCGAATTTGTATGTATTTTATAAATTGGGTAAGTTGGAAGACAGTTTAAGTTTTGCTGTACAAAGGAAGAAATTTCGATCTTTCGTTTGTATTTTATTTTTTTGTTAAAAATGTGTCGAAAATTTCCGTTAATTTAAGTTCCCGTTAATTTAAGTTTGATTCACGCGCTATCCTCCCCTGTTCACCTATATCCATTATTTCCCGGTATTAATTATACGAAATGTCGTTTTCAAAAGAGAATTTACAATAATTTGACAATTCATCAATACAGTATCATCAATACTGGGAAATAGTAAATATGGATGGACAGAGATGGATAGAGTGTGAATTGCCCTTTACACTTGATTAACAAAAATTATTTGAGTTTAAGTAAATAACGTACAATTGATCATGTTTAAGACCTGATTACAGAGTACACCATAAAAATTTAATGTAGAAAACAACAACATATCTAATAGTGTCCGACCGAACAATTCGGCCAAAAACCTATATTTTGTCGGTTTTTTGATATCTAGAGCAGGAGTGCCCAAAAGTTCCTTATGGAAGAGCAAACACCAATACATTTAAAGAAAAACTAATTTTTATTCAATATTTTTTGTTGTAAAACCAATCCATACAAAGAAAAAAGAAAAAAATATTTCAATGTTTACCAGCAAAGCATACGAAAGTGTTGTTGCTTTGCGCTTGCGTGTATAAAGTGAAGAACGACAAAAAAACTAATAAGACAAAGTTGTTTGTGTATTTCGTATTGCTAGTGCTGAGCGCTCTATATGTGTATTAAAACACACAGCCTATAGCTAAGTGTTTTTACAAAAACAATTGAGTACCAAGCGCATAGGCCGTGGGCACCCCTGATCTAGAGGCAATGCTGACAAATTTTGGTATTGGAAACATGTTTGTTAAGCCGATTTAATTCGATTTTGTGTATAAAATTTAAGAGAAAAGCCGAAGTTTAGCTATAAAGTTAAAAGTTCGGCCGCCGAACTATTTTCAATTTGGCCGAACTTTTTGAGGCCGAACTGTGAATTCATTGCTTAACTGCAGACTTTTCTTTAAATATAGCATCTAATCAGCCCAATAAACATTTTTCCATCCGCCAAATTTGTCCATAATGCTTTAAAATACCGAATACAGACCAAATGCATTTTCTGGCCGAACTGTTCGGTCGGATACTAATATCTAACAGTTAAAGTATCAGTTTGTAGATAACGAGACAATCGTCTATTTGCTGGCTTTCGAGTCGTTTTTAAAACGCAAAATTTTTTTTGAAAATGCATCATGTAGATATCGGTTTTTTTAAAAGCGCTCGTTTTAGGATAATCGAAGTTTAGTTAAATGCGTTAAAATTTTTGTATTTAATGCAGATTGCCTTTAAAAAGCTTTAAAAAAAATTAAATCAGCTGTTGTATTTTATCAAAAAAAAAAAAAAAGAATATACAGTAGAACCTCGATTATCCGTATTGCACGGGACCGGACTCAGCACGGATAATCGAAAAAACACGGTTAATAGAAGTTATTTATTTTTCCCGGATTTTAACTCTTTGTATGTAGGTTAAAAGAAAAAACAAGCAAATAAATATGTGTGCTGCAGGGATAATAGAGGTGAAGCACGGTTAATAGAGGAAAAAAAAAATAATAGCACGGATAACAGAGGTAAGTACGGTTAATAGAGGTATAAATCAAACCACCAGCATGCCGGATAACAGATGTACCGGTTAATAGAGGCCCGGATAATCGAGGTTCAACTGTATATTAAAAGAAAAGAAATAAAATACATTCAATTTGAATAGATTTTTAAAAGTCTTATTTTCAATCAAAAAAGATTTTAAAAGATTACTATTTGACTTAAAATAAATAAAAAAAACATTTCAAATTTTCAATAGCAAATGTTGTTTTTACTATTTAACAAACATTTTTAAGGAAAAATCCACATTCTATTTGCGTTCGACAAGGTACAACTGTACACACAGGGAAAATATTAGTTGGAATTTTATATTGCCTACTTAAAATCAACACTAATCATTAAAATATGATTGGGGAAATATTATTTATATAGTAATGGTCAATTGTATGTCCTCTGCACTAATAAACATGAAATTATACCATTCGATAGTGTTGTTAACTTTTTTTATTAGTTAATTCAAATAATTTGAATAAAATTAAGTTGCCGTAATAAGACGCTATTGATGCAACTGAAATTTAAATCACATTTTATAAATATGAACTGATTTATTTTGTTGTGCCCACAGAAACTCATATCCAAAATATATATAACCAAATAAAAGGTTAGTTTTAACAATTGAACAGTTCATGCGAATAAGGACGAATAGACCACTTTTTCGCAAACACGTTTTTTTTGCATAAATGCATTTTATTAGCAGAGCCCTACAATCCTATGCAGAAATTTTGGGGAAATTTTGACTTTTAAGGCTAAAAAAATGACTTTGAAAGTGCAATAATTCGTATATTTTTATATTTTTGTTTAAATTGGGAGTGAACTAACGCACAATTTTGATTAAATACAACACAAAAACATACAAAAATTATACTTTCGGTAACAATGTGTTAAAAGAACATTACGAGGAACAAACCACACTTATTATATTGGCAAACAATTTTACCGTTCTTGAGTTATAAGATATTAAAGTGTGGAAATCAAAAAGGGCGAATATTCATCCTTAACAAAATATTATATAAAAATTATTTAGCTGCGAGTTTAAAATTGATATTAGCTAAAATTTGAAATTGTACACAAAAAAAAACAATCTTAGCACATACAAACAAATTAACCAGATTTGCGAAAAAAAATTTTCAGTGTTACCGCGTAATTAAGATCATATAACCACGAATACATGGTCTAAGCATATTTTAACCGTCTTTTGAATTATTTTATTTCGTAAATCAAATCTTTAAACATATTTTATAGTTACTTTCCTTCGATACCCTACCTACAAATATTTGGTAATGTTGTTTTGATATATAACTTGATATAACTCTTATTTTTCTCCCCTCATTCCCATATTCAAGTTTCAGGACAATCGGTGGGTGCCCTGTGAAAGACCTCCCTTGATAGTTATTATCTTTGAGCTACATAGATTTTGAAAACCAAAAATTTTAGGAACAGTTAAAAAGGAATAAGTAACACATAAGGGTTTAACAGATTAGTCTGGACAATCTATTTTGTTGGTATTTTATTGTGAGTATGTATTTAGAAAATCCATCAATAAAGTTCAGTTTTTTTTAAATGTTATAATGCAAATAAGGGTTAATATTATAATTCTTAAAAATTAATTTTGTGTCATTTAGTGTTAATACTGCATCCAATGTCAGGAATAAAAACAAAAATTTTTTCATGTCCTTTTATGTTACGTCGTAATATGCAGTCAAGGGTTATTATTATAATTCCTAAAAATGTATTTAGTGTCATAAAGAATTACTACTACATCAAATGGCAGGAATATTAAAAAAAAAATTAACAAAAAAATTTTTTTTTGCATGTCCTTGCAATCCTTAAAAAGTGTATCCTTGAAGTCCGTAAAGTGTTACAAACAAATACCAACCATAGTTCGTCAAGTTTTGCAAGTCTCATGAAAATGTAGTCAAAATCTGCTGCAAAATAACACATTTTTATTCAAATTTCAATACATTTTTTTGATATTCGCCCTTTTTTCCATTTAAGCAAAAATTGAAGTTCAATTTTTGGCAAGTTCTCTTTCGAATACCTTACTAAAATTTTGTATATAGGTAGATGTGACTTAAATCGTTAAGCTAATACCAAAAAGTTGACAGAAATATTATTTTTTAACCGTTTCCTGCGTTTTTATTGTCCCCTGTAAAATTCTACAAATGGTCTATTCGTCTTTATTCGCATGAACTGTTCAATTGTTGGTTGGAAAAACAATAAATTTTTTATTATAATTCGGGTGCACTCAAATTTTTTAAAGTTTGTCTTTCAACCAGATTACTTAATCGATAGATGTAGCTACTGAAAAACTGTCATTTTATTTTCTTTGTACATAATGTTAAAATAAAAATTATACATTTTTATTTATTGAAAAATTTAAAAAAAAAAAATATTTTCGTATTAAATTTTTAAAATTTAAATGTTTACTGCAAGTTTAGCCCACCAAAAGAAAATACGCGATTTTTATTTGATAAAAGGTATGCTTGTATAATATATTTAATATGTACATTAGGCCGGGTCGATTTGCATGGAGGCAAACAAATCGCTCAACGTTCAAGGAAAATCGTATTCTAGGGATCAAAATAAGAAACTTTGCCGAAAGAACCATACCTCTAAAACGAATTCTGATGTCCCGACTTTTACTCGTAGGGTCAAATTTTGAAAAATTCCACTTTGACCCATTTAGAGTCCCCAATCGAATCCAACCCAATCGAATATAATTTGTACATTCATCTGCTAGAGCGTCTTCCGGAGAAGAAATAGAGACCCTAATCTTGGAAAGACTCCTCCTACTTTCTGAAATATCTCTATCCCGAGATTTGTACATTTTGCTATAAAAACACGGCTAAAAAGGCCCTCTTTCAACTTAAATTTAAACCCCTTAACGGTCACCTAGAATGATGATTTATGCATTAATCTGCTAGCGCGTCTCCCGGAGAAGAAGTAGCTCCAATAATCTTGGAGAGATTCCTCCTACCTTCTGAAATATCAAAGTAGGCTTTTTCAAAATTTTACCCTTTGGGTCAAAAGTCAGGACATCAGATTTCGTTTTAGAGGTATGGTTCCTTCGGCAAAGTTTCTTATTTTGATCCCTAGAATACGATTTTCCTTGAACGTTGAGCGATTTTTAAATCGACCCGACCTAATGTACATATATCACTTAAAATATTCATGAAACAAAAACTTTTGCAGAAAAGAATATTACCAACTTTTATCTCGCATAGTTTTTTAAGAAAAATGCGTTCAAAAATCCGATCAATCTTACAACATGTATAACCATGGCATAACAACTTTGATTGTTGTTTTCCAGGAAAACAGTGCTTGTTTGCTGTTTACGTCGTCAAGGATGCCAATATTGAACATCGAAAAAGAAAAATACGAATTATCTGCGTTAAATAAAATACATTGAGAGTTGTGGCAGACTTCTATTGATTTTAAGAGAAGTTATATCATTACAATCTTTTTACAAATGAAATAAATTTTCTAGTGGAAAATTGATGAAAAATCTTGATTATATTTAGAGTAAAATATTTATTTTTGAAGAAAGATTTGTTTCGTTTAATTTTCAAGTTAAGTTAAAGTTTAATGTAAAAATTTTTCGATCTTTGATTTTTGTATGACAAATATCCAATTTTAATTAAATTTTGAAAGATTTCCTTGAACTACGTTCCGTGTAAATTCTTTACAGGAAAAAAAATTATACAAGTTTTTAGATACTCTACATATAATTGGCTTCTGAATTCATGTATACTATACTAGGGTGGTCCTTATTTTTCAACTTGCTATTTTTGAGGCTGCCCCCCTCTTAAAATATTTGTTTGGATACAAAAATTCAGCATGCAAAAAATTAGAGTGCTAGTATAACGGGAATGTGTCCCGCATTGCCCTTGAATATCAGGCCTCCTTGGAAAAATTTACCAAATATAAAAAAAAAAAAAATATTTTTGTCTAAATTTAAAAATGTAATATAATTTTTGTGTTGGGTTCAATAACAACTACTCAGATAAAAAATATTACTTTCCCAGAAAATCGCTAACTTATTCTAAATTGGAGTCAAAAAATGCACATATATTTGGGGTGTACCTAAAAGTTACCTTTTTACATTTTTGAAAATTTTATTCAACAAAAACCAAAAAACTAGTTCTTGCTGTCAAATGTTTTATTAAACACATTCCAGATATTAAATAACATAAGTATTACGGATATCCTTTGGCAAAAATTTTTGTTAGACCATTTTGATTCTGGCGGATTTCAACGTTTTTTTTTTTTTTTAATTTGTATAGACTTTTTTTTTTTAACAAGTTTTTTGTAATACTTCATCAATGTTATTGTGTATGCGATTTTATATAGTTGTAATAACTTTATTATAAAGTGTTATTAACCTGTGTTTTCATGGGGTCACAATTGACCCTCGTATTTTAAAGAGTCAAAAATCACAAAGATGACAAAATAAATTTTTGTTTATGTTTCTAATTGTAATTTATTTACATTTTAAAATTAACTAAAATTAATTATTTAGTATAAATGCAGATATATGTATTTATATTAAAATAGATTTTAATACAGTCAAAATCTCATTTTTATTTTTCGCCCATACAACGAAAGGCCACCCCAATACTATACCCTGTTTAATTTAAGCGCGCACGTATTTTTAATATTATTTGCGTGCTAGTTTGGACATTACGAATTTTTTCCAAACCCATTATTTCTTCTACGCATTATTGTTATGCAGTTTTTGCTTCGACATTCTTTTCGACATGCTTCCTAACAAAAACAGTACCAAAATGGCTTATTTTCATCCCCCTATTTAAATTCCTTAATCCCCTAGATAACAGAAATGAGTTTTAATATAAATGTACTATTAATTTGTAAATATTTCATTAAAAAAAAATGTATTGTAATATTTATTACAATCAATATAAATAAATTTCAAAGAAAAAATATGTTATTGGATACGGTGTACTTTTAAATATTTTCGATTAGGGCAACTAAATAAATTTGATCTTACGTACAAACAATTTTTTGTTAATTCGGTTAGTTATGTAAATATAACGATTTTTATAACCGAATATTAATTATTCCAATCGTAACTGCAACAAAGAATTAAATTAGTTCACATAACTATCAAAATTCGGTTGGCAAAAAACTCGGTTGTGACTACAAATCTGTTTTCTGTGTGTACGATTTAAAAACTACAAAAAATGCGATATTGGAATCTAGAACACCAAATCTTTATTCGGTTTCGTTTTCATTTTCCAGCACATACATGAATATGAAAATGAGACCTTGGCACGTTTACTAAATGTCCTAATTAATTTAATAACAGTTAAATTCAAATTTCATGTGGAAAACAATAACAAATCTTTAGTTTAAGTCCCAGTTAGCAGCTAACGGGACATTGTGAAAATGGGGCCAAAGTTACAGTTGAAAAATAAAAAAATACCAAGACATGCAATGAAACATATTTAAGTTAAACAAAAAGATTTACAAAATTTAAGGAATTATATATTACTTTATTTAAGAACAAGTAAGTATTTAGCGAAACAAAATTATGGCAATTTACTTAAAATTAGAGATCGGTAAACTTTACTAAATCATGTACTGTTTATATACAAAATTATGACTATAAAGCTACAAAAAACTGACTGACCCCATCTTTGCCCCTCATATCGCAAGGCAAGTATAACTTCCCCCATGAAGACCGTACAGTTTTGGATGAAACGATTAAAGGGTAAGACTGAAAACAACTTAAAATTCACCCTAATTGTCGTACTCGACAAGAAATAGACTAAACATAAATTTAGGGCTCCGGATCTTTTCGTTACCATATGGCCTTATTTTGTACGTTAAATATACTCTTTAAAATTATATGCATATTGGTCTTGGTCAAAGCTAATTTTTTTCTTGAGTTCAAATGCCCATATCTCAAAATACACATATTTTTTACTTCGATAACTCAGAGACCAATAGAGATCATCCCACCCTGAATTTTTTCTTTATATAAGCATATATTTGTTGAAATTAAGTTACGCATTTCATGATATGGGCATTTGAACTCAAAACCTCAAAAATTACAGTTGACACTTAAGTGAAAAATACCTATATGCATTAGGGCGGGTCGATTTAAAAATCGCTCAACGTTCAAGGAAAATCGTATTCTAGGGATCAAAATAAGAAACTTTGCCGAAGGAACCATACCTCTAAAACTAATTCTGATGTCCCGACTTTTGACCCGTAGGGTCAAATTTTTAAAAATCCCACTTTGATATTTCTGAAAGTTGGAGGAATCTCTCCAAGATTATGGAAGCTACTTCTTCTCCGAGATTAATGCATAAATCATCATTCTAGGTGCCCGTTAAGAGGTTAAAATTGAAGTTGAAAGAGGGCCTTTTAGCCGTGTTTTTATAGCAAAATTTACAAATCTCGGGATAGAGATATTTCAGAAAGTAGGAGGAGTCTTTCCAAGATTAGGGTCTCTACTTCTTCTCCGGAAGACGCTCTAGCAGATGAATGTATAAATTATATTCGATTGGGTTGTATTCTATTGGGGCACTCTAAATGGGTCAAAGTGGGATTTTTCAAAATTTGACCCTACGGATCAAAAGTCGGGACATCAGAATTCGTTTTAGAGGTATGGTTCTTTCGGCAAAGTTTCTTATTTTGATCCCTAGAATACGAGTTTCCTTGAACGTTGAGCGATTTTTTTGCCTCCATACAAATCGAACCGGCCTAATAAGTATATAATTTTAAAGAGTAATGGCCCTACACCTGACATTTTGAATATATAAAGAAAAACTAAGTGGAATGTTCCAAATACATTAGCTTATAGGCCAACTCTTTGGGCATTTTTCAGCTATAGATTATTTTCTTCTGGCAACTAATTTAAAAAAGTTTATAAAATAATTTTCAAAACAACTCAAAAACTCCACACTAGGGAACATGTACCCTAAAGTTAGGGCTTCCAATTATTCGACCTAGGTGGTTAACCGGTTAAGGCATTATTCGAAAAAGCGCTATAATGGATTAACCGGTTATTCTGGTCGGTTAATCGGCAAAATTGGCGATTAATCGTTTAAGATGTTTTTTTAAAAAATTACATTTTTATATTAAAATGTTATATTCAGATGTTTGTAAAAATTAAATTTCTGCACATTTTCTTTTAAAGCAATGAAATTTTCAAACTTTTAAGTTCATACTAATTTACAACAATTTAGCACTTAACAGTAAATTTTTTTATTATTCTTTTTTATTAAATCAACTATTATTTTAAGCAATTTTTGGAATTGTCATGACAATTTTGATTTTTTTGTGCCAATTTTACTTTTTTTGTACCGTTTTTTGCTATTTCAAACTTAATCCTGCATGACACCTGCTTTTTTGCAGAACTTCTAACAAGTAAATGCATTAAATTCGGCTTTACTGATTTTTTTTATAATTGTTCTGCAATTTTCCATATATGCGGGTCCGAATAATATTACACTTGGCATAAAACTTGAACGCTGAAAATTTGAGTCAAATAGAAAAATTATAATTTATTTCTTACAATTTTTTTTTTTTAATGTATAAAATTGTTTATATAATTTTTAATTAATTAATTAAAAAAGAAATTGTGTGGTAAAAAAAATATATTTGAGGTGAAAACCTTTTTTTACTAAATGTATGAACTTTCCCTACAACAAAAAAAGAACTAAACAGGAATACAAATTATAAAACACAATGTATTTAATTTTATATTTAAATTTACAAAAAATTACACAGAAATCACAATAATTTAAAATTTTTAGCGGAGATTCACAGTGTCTTTTTCAGCATCGTGATGTTCATTATCAAACACCTCTAAATCATTCTTTTAACAATTGATTTTATGTAGAGTAATTGATTCAAGAAAGCTACTTCAAACTTTTTAAAATATAGCACGTTTCATTAGTTGGAAATGAATCACGTATAAAGGCGTCCTTGAAGTTTCAAACTTTAGAGCCAAGAATTCTTTGAACAATACAATTCTAAATTGATACAGATAAGAAACAAGATAAGATAACAATCCGCTAAATATAAATTTTTTATTACGAATACAATTTTGTTTACCCGGCTAAAACTGTTCCTATATGTTCATATATGAAACCATATATTGGCGCATATATGCATCCTTATATTGGCTCATATATGCATCCATATATTGGCGCATATATGCATACATATATAGTTCCATATATGTTCGGATCCGTAAATTGAAGGTATATGGACATTAGGCCGGGTCGATTTGTATGGAGGCAAAACAATCGCTCAACGTTCAAGGAAAATCGTATTCTAGGGATCAAAATAAGAAACTTTGCCGAAGGAACCATACCTCTAAAACGAATTCTGATGTCCCGACTTTTAACCCGTAGGGTCAAATTTTGAAAAATTCCACTTTGACCCATTTAGAGTGCCCCAGTCGAATCCAACCCCAATCGAATATACATGCATCTGCTAGAGCGTCTTCCGGAGAAGAAATAGAGACCCTAATCTTGGAAAGACTCCCCTTACTTTTTGAAATATCTCTATCCCGAGATTTGTACATTTTGCTATTAAAACACGGTTAAAAAGCCTCTCTTTCAACTTAAATTTTAACCCCTTAACGGTCACCTAGAATGATGATTTATGCATTAATCTGCTAGCGCGTCTCCCGGAGAAGAAGTAGCTCCCATAATCTTGGAGAGATTTCTCCTACTTTCTGAAATATCAAAGCGGGCTTTTTCAAAATTTGACCATACAGGTCAAAAGTCGGGTCATCAGAATTAGTTTTAGAGGTATGGTTCCTTCGGCAAAGTTTCTTATTTTGATCCCTAGAAAACGATTTTCCTTGAACGTTGAGCGATTTTTAAATCGACCCGCCCTAATGGACGTATATGCTCATATAGTGATATATATGAATATTCGTATATGCTAATATAAATTTGTTTTTTGTAGTAGATCGTTATTGAAAAAGAAAATGTTAGGACAATATGCTAATAAAGAAATATAGAGTATGGCCTAGAACTTGAATAATTTTTATTGCACAATTAAAGGTCGAAAAAACATAATTTTTATTTTTAATAAAAATTATATCAAACTTAATTTGTTGTTATTTTTTAACAAACACTTGAACTGTATTCACAATCAGCCTGGTAATAAGCAAAATACATGTTAATTATTCCAGTTTTGAATGGAAGCACTCTTATACTACAATACCAGATAGAGTAATCTTTTACTGAGGCTCGTAAATACCTCATTTGTT
This sequence comes from Delia radicum, assembly GCA_021234595.1. Lineage (NCBI taxonomy): Eukaryota > Metazoa > Arthropoda > Insecta > Diptera > Anthomyiidae > Delia > Delia radicum. Next base: position 43,962,108 of record CM037853.1, on the reverse strand, counting down.
TTTTTTATTATTAAACTAAATGTATTTTATATAGAAAATGTTATTAATTAGCTTTTGTTATAAAGTAGCTTTTAATACTCATATATGGCCATAAGGGCTTTGGTTATGTAAATTGGAGAAAATAAATTCTATATTTATTATATAAAAAAAAAAAAAACCCAAATATATTATAATTAGTGTCCAACCGAACAGTTCGGCCAAAAAACTATATTTTGTCGGTTTTTTGACATCTAGAGGCAATGATGGCAAATTTTGGTATTGGAAACATGTTTGTTGAGCCGATTTAATTCGATTTTGTATATAAAATTTAAGGGAGAAGCCGAATTTTAGCTATAAAGTTAAAAGCTCGGCCGCCGAACTATTTTCAATTTGGCCGAACTTTCTGAGGCCGAACAGTGAATTCATCGCTTAACTACAAACTGTTCTTCATATTTGACACTCAAAATAGCATCTAATCAGCCCAATAAACATTTTTCCATCCGCCAAATTTGTCCATAATGCTTTAAAATACCGAATACAGACCAAATGCATTTTCTGGCCGAACTGTTCGGTCGGACACTAATTATAATTCAATTTACATGTTACTGATAAACTACAAAAAGATTTAACTAAAACAAAAAAATCATTAAAAGACATTTAATTTACTAGAAACATGTAAATTAAATTATAATACATTTAGGTAAAGAAACAAATGCGTTATTAACGAGTCCCAGTAAAAATTTACTTTGTCTGGCATTGTGGAGCAAAAGTCACTAAGGGGCTTAAAACAATCATAACTTTTTTAATTTTAATATTTTTTTTATACAAAATAATAAAAAATAATATTTGGAGAATTTTTAAAATTAGGTGTGAAAGATTACGTCACGTAAGTGACAACCATGCTCAGCCTCACAAAGTTGAACATTTTCCATGACACGAGTCAGAGTATCTGGCTGCAACGCTCTTATTTCGGCTCTAATATTCTCCTTGAGCTGTGCAAGGGTTGTGGGTTTATTGATATACACTCTCTCTTTCAAATATCCCCAAAGGAAATAATCAGGTGCTTTTAAATCCGGCGAACGGGCAGCCAAATTGAATGCTGAATTTTTGGAAATTAAACGTTCGCCATAATGAATGAATTCATTGTGTTCTCCTGGCTTTAATTCTTGCACTAACTGCACCCTGTATGGAAAAAGATGTAAATTTCTCTTTAATATTCTGCGTAAAGATCTCCGAGACATTTGCAGATCAGCAGAGCGCCTTCGAGTTGATGTTTCAGGATTCTCTTCAACACTCTCCTGAACGAGTTGAATATTTGTTTCACTAATAACAGAACGTGGTCTTCCGCTTCGTGGAAGATCCCTCACTGAGCCTTGTTCCTGAAAACGTGTCACTAATCGTCGAATCATTGATTCGGAGGGTGAATTCCGCACATTAAAATGACGACGATAGGCTCGTTGAGTTTTAATTATTATTCGATGATGTTTTAAATAAAGTTCTATGATTTTAGTTTGCTGGATAACGTTGCAACCTTCCATAATTAATCTCCCAGATTTATTTTGCAAGTCCTAAAAAAAAATAAAAAAATTAAATTAGATAAGTTATTAATTTTTCAAATTCCATCGCGACTTTTGCCCCACCCTGTAGTATAAGAGTGCTTCTATTCAAAAGAGGAAGGCAGATTTTTACCAGGCAGATTTTTAATACCGCTCATATGTTTTGTTAAAAAATAACAAAAAATACTGTTTAATATACGATCAATTGCAAACAATATTTTTATATGATCATATATGAATATCCATATGTGCCCATATATGAACACATATGTCCATATACCCTCAATTTACTGATCCGAATTTGTATGGAACCATATATGGATTCATACAGTTACGGACAAAAAATAGGGTAACTTTTTCATAGCACAATTTTACGTTAAAAAAGACAACAAATTTGGTAAGGAAATTTGTAATATTACATTTTAGTAAAGGCAACATTTTTAAAAAATTTAATAACTTTTTACTGGGTTACCACCAAGATTTTCCATCATTTTTCTCAGCTACGAAAGCTTTTTGATTGAGTGTTAAACAAAATACCTTTTATATCTTTTAAAAAAATTGGATTTTTTCCGACAACTCTATTGCCTAAATGGTGGACTTTGAAAACGGTAAAAAAATGTTTTTTTTTTTTTTATTATTTTCGGAGTTTAATTGAATGGTGATCTCAAAATATGATCTCAAATATTATAGGAAAAGAGATCATAAATCAAAGTTTTTCAACCAGGGGCATATTGGAGTTGCAATTAAAAAAAAAATAATAAAGCCATATTTTTAATTCATGCAAAACCTTTAAACTTTCCTGAAGAACTCTAACTAGTATAACTATACACCAATTTGTATGGTACCTTAACATTTTCACTCATAACTTTTGAACCGCTGGACCTATTTTGCTCACAGAAGGTAAGTAGGTAAAAGTAAGCTGTCCCGCTTGCGTTTTAGCTCCGTAATCGCCATTTCAACAGACAGATGAACATCGCTAATTCGGCTTAAAATTTAATAAGTATAAAGAATATATATCGTCACCTAAAATCCAAAAGGCCGTAAGTAACAAAAAATTAAAAATTGGCTTTATGAATGATTATGAAGTAGTTAACCAAAATACACCTTCCTACAAAATTTTACACGTTTACGTCCAAAAATACCGATTTTATTGAAGAAAATCAAAAGGCTTTAAATGCAATGCCAAAATATTTATTAACCAAAAAGTAGTGTAGTGCAGGTTTTTGCTTGTTTTTTGTTTAACTAGTTCAATTTAATTTTATTTTCTCGAAATAAATTAATTGTTAAAATGTGTTTAGTTTTAAAAATAAATATATAAAAATACATAAGTTGGCTAAAAACTGTTTTAATTGCTGCCAAAGAGCAGTATTTTTTTATCTTTAACGTTTGTTTTATTTTTTGCATACATTTTTGTATTGGAGTTACGGCTTTTTGGTTGCCGAAAAATCGAGTACAAAAGGCCGTAACTACATAAAAAAAAACTAATTCTATGATTTTTTTTTTTTTTGCTCAGAAACAAGTCCGTCTTTGTTTCTTAAGCATAAAATTAGGATACTAAGCAGCAATAAGTAGTTTTTTTTATTTATAATGTTTTTGTCTCCTGTAAAAAACTTAAAAAATGGTGTAGTTACTTCTTTTTGGATTTTAGGTGACGATATACGTATACTTTATTACACGTTTCAAACAGAATGACAAACTGATATATCACAGTACAGATTATACTGATACAATACTGATTATCAAAGTAAGTGCACTGAGAGAATTATCTTCACTTCAGTAATGTATTTTTTCATAGCTTTAATGAAAATTGTCACTGGAACTCGTCCATTGAAACTTTTCATAGAATCTATGAAACGGGTTTCATTTAAGTCAATGTTTATTAAATGTTTGTAGAATTAATGAAAATATTCATAAAACTAATGAATCATTCTGACAATGAAACGTTTATGGAATTTATGAAACAGTTTCATAAGATTTTTATAATATAAAGAAGTTCTTTGAATTAATAAAACTCTTCATAAATGTCTTGAAAAATTAATTGGAGCTAAGCCAATAAACCGCTTCATATGATTGTTTAAACAATTTCATAGAAGTCTAAAATTAATAAAAGGCTATATTAAAATAATAAAACACTTTATAAAATATGTTGAACACTTGAGAATTAAATCTTAAACCTAACGTTTGAAATGTGTGAAAATTAATGAAATTGTGAAATTTTATGAAAAAATAAAAAAAATAATTCTTTGAAATAATTTCACAGCTCTAAAGAAAATTTTTATGAAATTTATGGAGGGATAATTTATGAAATCGAATGAATTTTTTTTTATGAAACTATGAAATTTTATGAAAAAAAGTTAATGAAAAATTTCTTAATATTAATAAAATTACTTGAATGTAATGAAATTCTTCATTTAATCTACGAAAACAACTCTATGAAATTGTTTCATAATTATCACGACGGATAATTCTCTCAGTGTGGAGTGTATAATAAGTCGTGTATTCTGAGTCACAATGAACACAGGTGGAAAAGCTGGATGTTTTGTTTGCACAATTCAAGTACACAGTCCTCTTGCATGTGTTGCAGTTTCCGAAATTCTTTTATGGGCTTTTCGTTAAAACAATTTGATGAAAGTCTTGCCTTATAGAGGTATAAATTTAAGGTACATATAAATTTTGAAGTGGGAAATTATCATTACGTGCCATGGAATGCATATACCGACATCCTTTATCGATGATGCTAGGAACTTGAAATCTGGTACGTGAGTTTCTAATCTGTATAAATCGAATTTTGGAAATTCCATCGGGGAGTGGCATAAAGGGACCAAATCCCTTTGGTCCGAAATTTGAAAACTAAAACATGTTTCTTCGAATATAAATTAGCTGACTTATACTTTTTAGATTTCTGGCCAGAAACGTGGTAAAAATAGTGGCCAAATTTGGGGAAAACTCCCCTTGGCGGCCAGCCCAACCAACTAAAGCGTGGAACTTAGAATTTTTTATGTGGCTCCTTATCACGAGAAGTAGTGCTAAAAGGTTGAAAGAGTCTCCTCCTTGGTGGCCTTGCAAAACCTCTGAGGCTATGAACTTAAAAATTGATATGTAGGTTCCTTATCAGGAGTAGACATCTGTATAGAGCGGGCATCTTTATTGGCGGGATTTTTGAATATTCTCGCAAAGAGGTGAAAATCTCAGCTTTTTGCTTAAGCGGATTTTTGTAAATTCGCTATGTGGATACTTAACACAAGTAGACATCTGTATAGAGCGAATTTTTTAACATTTTTACGAGGAGGGGCAAAAAATGGTATAAATCCCCTCCTTGGCGGCCTGACAAAACCCCTTTGCACAGAAATTTGAAATTTAAAATGTATATCCAAGATTGTGATAAAAAATACGGGTTAAAGTATGTGAATCTATCCCTTTTTTAATCGCTTAAGGGAGAATATTGAAATATGGTATGTGGGTTCCTGATCCCTCGTAGACATCCCCTTAGAAGAAATTTTTTGAAATTTCTGCGGGAAGCGCCGAAAGGGGTTGGTTTGCCCTTTGACGGTATGGCAAAACCGTTTAATCGTCGTACTTCACACTTGGAGTATGGGTCTTTAATGACTAAAAGTTTTAAATTTAAATCATACGTTACTTGGGATATGCCCTAAATTACTGTTAAGGTTCTTAAAAGAATAAACTAATTTCTTAAAGCAAATTCCTTAAAAAATTATAAAATTTCCATCCTAATATATTTCGATATATAAAACTACCGGTAACGAAGTATCGTACACCATAAATAAGCTCTAACATTGCTTAACTTTCTATTAATACTTCCCCCCAAAATACTGTTAAAATTTCTCCCCAAACTTAACATATTTGCAAAAAATACGCATAACGAAAACAATTTGCAATTTTTTCAAGATATAGGTGAAATACACGAAAACTGTGGTTCATTTTAAGAAATTATTGGTTGTTTTGCCATTACGAAATAATAATTTGGTTGTCGCAGTCAAATTACTCATGCATCGACAAATTTACGGTTCTCACAACTAAAATATTCGCTTGCCACAACTGAATCATTAAATTGACGACAAATTCGGTTGTCAACACCGAATTTGAATTTTTATTTTTCTGGGTGTACAAATCATATATCGTTTGAGAAGCAAAATTTTATTTGTATGTTTTACTAAATCTTCTAAAAACACAAAAAAGATTTGTAAATATGTAAAGCTCGCGAGCGATCCAAAAATATACAATGTTTTCAACAAAGCTTGCAAGCTAAAATGAAACGAGCTGCTCAAACTAAAAAAGCTCGCAAGAAAATTAAGCAAAATATTTAGCAGCTCGTCAACAAAGTAAAATTGAACTTTATGAAATCGAACTGAAAAAACAGCTCGCTTCCACATAATATATTTTAATTATTTTGGAATTAAAGGTAACTTAATTATACTATTTCTAATACATTTTCTTGCACGAAATAAATAGAAATTAATGTCAAAATTTCCAATTGTGTTTCTAAAAGAATGAAAATATACCATATCCAGTTTTATTTGAAAAACTAAATACAAAAAAAAATATACACTCAAAAAAAAAAGTTTGTAAAGTCAGCAAAAAATTTTGCTGTGTCAGCAAAATTTTAGTCAGGAGGGTGCTTGCAAAAAAATTGCTAATGTCAGCAAAATCAGCTCGCTGATTTTCAGCAACAAAATTAGTAGATTCAGCAAAAGTTATGCTAACACTTAGTAGATTAGAAATAAAAAAGCCTTGCTAAAAATTAATACATTTTTTGCTGAATTTTAGTAGACTGAAAAAAACGCAAAAAATTTGTAGAAAAATTGTAATATAGTTAATTTATTTGCTGAAAATCATAAAACATATTTTTGTGATTCTTTTAAAAATAATTTACAATAATTGCGAAATATAAAAATTTTCATTTTCCCACATTGACGACATGAATTAATTTAATATCTGAAAATATATAGAAATAAATATATATAACATAACAAAAAAATTCTTTCAACTACTTACATCAATGGTAGTCTAAATGATGCTATCTTTTAAAGGACGCAACTGCCGAAGATAATTATAGAAACGAAACGAAAAAATAAACAATAACAAACGAAACGAAAAAAAACAACCCTTTTTTGCAATAAGAAAAGGGAACCATAAAAATCTACCTAAGATGTGTGTCTTTGTCTTTCGCTTTACTCTGTCTACATGTCTGTATATGTTTGCTTGCAATTTGACCACACTAGATTGTTAATCTATAAACATTTAGTTTAGAAATACATATTAAATTTAAATATTTTATTTTGTCTTTTATTTAATTAATAGACAATTATTTTTACAAGCCGGTGACAACGCAAAATTGAAGTTGTTTTAATCCTCAATTTTGTTTTATGTATGAAAAACAGATACAAAAACTTCCATGGTTGATTTTTTTATAAGTCTTATTAGAGTTGTACTTTTTAGTATCATTTTACTCTTCTCTACTACATCTTGACATGCCGCGACATCTACTTCATTCTGCGTATATCTTTCAATCTGGTTGTCGTCCACACTATTAATGTGCTTATCAGCACAATTTTTTTTTTTAGCAAAATTAATTAGTAAAACATTAGTATATTAGTAAAGCATTAGTATAAAACAGTTAAGTGCTGAATAAGTATAACAAAAATTTTAGCTGAAAACACGATTTTAGCAAAAAATTTTGCTAAAAAAATAGTGTACCTGATTTACAAGACGTTTTACTAACTTTTGTACTAACTTATTTTTTTGAGTGTATAACGACATCTCTTCCAATTAGATTCCATGAATTTTCATTCCATTTTATTACCAGAGTTTAGTATGAAAATTTAATACTAATATAAAACTCACCTACACTAATAACAAGTTCACTTCATTCTTTGTGTTTCTAAAATTAAGTAAATAAACTTATTTAGATTTCAAAAAGTTTTGAAATGAAACTACACTACACCATTTTCAATTAAATTTCAAACACCGTTCACAACAGCGTTTTTAGTTGTATACCATAACATAGCAAGATAACCGTATGATGAAACTTAGCTACACCATTTACAATTTTTTTTTCAGAAAATTTTAAAGCACTTTTAAAATTAACTAAATAAGCCCATGTACACAATTTATAGCTATAATTAAAAAATAAACAAAAATCTTATAAACACCATTTTCATTTTAATCGCGTGATTTATAAATTGTATTTTAAATTTTTTTTTATCTATACCATTATGAATTGAACCTCTTTAGTATTGTAAAGAGAACTACACAATATTAAAATAATTCCGAAATTGGATCATCGAAGTTGGCTACAACATTTGCAGTTGAATTTCCAATTTAATTTAACTACACCAATTCTAATACAATTCCTTGATTTCTGGTCATATTTCGAAATTACACCGTTTCCACTTCTACTCCCAACATTAAGTAAGAAACCAGATGATCAAATTCGAGAACACCATTTGTGAAAGGCGTGGTAGAGAAGAATGAGTGTATTTTCTAAAAATCATAACTACATTGTAAATTTTCTGAATCAGACTGCGCAGTTTATGGTATTGAACCTTCGTCAGTGACCCTGTTTTTTTTTTTTGAATAATGTAATATTTGTTGTTTTTTTTCTTTTTATTTGTTCGATTGCGTCTATATTAAATTTTCTGTGTTAGAAAACATTTTAAAGTTGCGGCTAAAATAAAGTAAATAAAGCGATGAAAATTATTCAAGTTCGAGGACATACTCTATATTTCTTTATTACGATATTGTCCTAACAAATAATCTAAAGAGTTTTTGTTTTCAAATTTATCAATTGACCTCTTTCAGGAAAGTGTTGATATATCTATTTCGGGAATTTTCTAGGTTCCCATCATCAAAACACGTTGTGAAAGAAGTGACAATCCCATACAAACATCAAAAATTCACATAGCCTAGTTATCCCCTTAAATGAGAACTAATATATGAGCTCGAAGTTAAAGATTATCACCTTTGATCAAAAATAAATTGAATACTTGTTCGCTGTGTGCAATCTCTACTTTTGGTAGATATACAATACATGCTTTTTGTTTTTATTCTCCTTTTTATTTTTACGCTTGTTTTGTTTTATTTAAAAACAAGATGTAAAGGGCAAGTAAACTAAGACCGTACTTTGTCTTTTTTACAATTTTGATATCATTTTTATTTAAAATAAAAATTATGTTTTTTCGTTCTTTAATTGTGCAATGAAAATTAAAATTATTCAAGTCCGTGGCCATTCTTTATTAGGATATTGTCCTAACAAATAATCTATAGAGTTTTTGTTCTCAAATGTATTAATTGACCACTTTTCTTAATGTGTTGACAGATCTATTTCTGGAATTTTCTAGATTCCCATCATTGATCAATGGTGATAGTCTTTAACTTCAAGCTCATGTATCAGTTCTCATTTAAGTACATAATTGACAATGTAAAGATATATAAAGCGTTAGTAAAATTATACCACAAAATCATAAATGCTATTGTCATTCATATGTTTTATAATTTTGTCGTCAGAAAAACGAAAAATTAATTTTAAGAAATTGTAAACTTTAAACCGTCACTTTTGCGCCAATTTGCAGAAAGTCATTCACGAAAACGGTTTTGAAGTTCCTAAATAGTCTTTTATTATCGATCGTGTAAAATCTTATTAATGTGCCATGAAATTAAAAAAAAAAAAAAACTTTTAACACCAATTTTAAATATTTTTGAGAAAAGCGAGTATAACCACGCTAATAAATAGCATGACTTTAATTTTTTATACCAAAAATACAAAAAAAAAAAAAAAATAATGAGTTTAACATTAAGTAAAATTCTAAGATTTAACTTCTGAAAATATTAGTTTAAATACCCAAAAAATTGTTAATGGAGTACTTACTTTAAAACGAAACAGCTTCACTCCACGCATTGATGTGCTGTCCTCTACAATAGTATATTGATTGATGAATGTTAGGAAACCATAACTTCCAAAACATGGTTCAAAACATGCTGATTTATGTTGTTTTTAAAAAAGATGACTTTTGGGGCACCAAGCCTTATCTCTACAATAGTATATTGATTGAAGAACTCTAGGGAATCATTATTTTCAAAACATGCTGCATATGTTTGAAGTTGCCATTGAAACAAGTTGTCTTTAGGGTACATTATACCTCACCAATAGTATGTTGATTGAAGAACTTTTGGAAATAATCATTTCCAAAACATGAGGCATTCCAATTTCAAACTGAACGATTTTTGACATCACGATTTAAATCTATATATTTTAATAACTGGTAGTCCGATTTTAATGGTTTATGGCTTATTTTAATTCTCTTATACTCTACTTTTTCTAAATATCTGTTCATTTATTCAGAATATAAAATATAAAGGTCGAACAAAAAACATAATTTTTATTTTTAATAAAAATTATATCAAACTTGTATAAAAGACAAAGTACAGTCTAGTTTACTCCTCCATGTGTTGTTTATAAACTAAACAAAATATAAAAGGGAGAGAAAAACAAAAAACGTGTATTGAATATCCACCAGAGGTGGACCTTGCACATAACAAACAAGTTTTCAATTTATTTTTTGGTCAATGGTTATAATCTTTAACTTCAAGCTCATATATTAGTTCTCATGTAGTGAGTAAACTAGTTCATATGAATGTTTGGTATGGGATTGTTACCGCTTTGAAAACGTGTTCTGATGATGGGAACCTAGAAAATTCCCGAAGTAGATATATCAACACATTCCTGAAAGTGGTCAATTAATAAATTTAAAAACAAAAACTCTAAAGGTCGTAAAAACATAATTTTTCTAAATATCTGTTCATTTATTCAGAATATAAAATATAAAGGTCGAACAAAAAACATAATTTTTATTTTTAATAAAAATTATATCAAACTTGTAAATAAAGCGAGGTATACCATTTCCAATAAGATTAAAAATATACACAATATGACACTATTTCCAATTTAATTTAATTAATTTTTGATTTTTATTTATATTGATTGATATTTATAAAGTTAAGTAGGGAAACTTCACGAAATACAAATCGGCTACACCATTTACGAGTTTATAATAGAAATACTCCATTGCCATTTAAACTCCGTCATTTTAAAAGTAGATTTTTTAAATACACTGTTACAATTTTAAATACAATATTACCAGTTGAATGTATGAAGATACTTTAAGAAAACCAAACTTCAGAGCAGCAATTCCTATTAAATTCCGAGAATTTATGTATTTCTAAGTATCACAATAAGCAAGGGATCCCGATGATGAAACTTGACTGCACAATTAACAAGTTTATTTCAAAAAATTCAAAGAAACACCATTTTTAGTTTTATTTTTGTACTCATTAAAATTCGAAAGTTTGTGATTACACCATTTCCAACTTCATTTATTATATAATTAAAAAAAACCTATGTGATATATAGAACTCAGCTACACCATTTACAATCTGATTTCAGAAATATTATAAAAAACGTCTGCCTAGTTATATTCTCAAATTTTTCTGCACCAGTTAAAAAATCATTTGAAAAAATAGTTTACCTATGATTATTAACTTAAGTTTTAAAAACGTGTTAATTCGTGTAGCAAATTAGAGTACTAGAAACAGTTTTTCAACATATTTTCGCAATAAAATTCTCGAAATTGTTTACACAAAGAGAATTCCTTGGACGAGTTTTAATGACATTTTTTCACTAAGCTAATTAAGTTTTTTTCACAATGTTCATGAAAAACTTCTAGAACTTCATGAAAAAGCATCATAATTTTAATGAAACTTTTTCGTTAGTCGTATGAAATTTTTAATAAATAATATAAAATTTTTCATTATATTTTATGAAAAACTCCATTCATTTAATGAAAAGTTTCAATGGACGAGTTCCAGTGACAATTCATAGATCTAATGCAAAAATTTATAGATCTAATGCATATAATTCTCTTAGTTTAGTTAATTTTCAAAATGTAACTAGAAATGGTACATAAGTTTGTTTTATTAATTTCAGAGTTATTTTTAACGTTTATCATATAAATTCGGAAATGGTGTTGTTTAATTTTATGAAATTTCGAAATTGTGCAGTTAAGGTTTTGTTATTATTTGAGCAAGTGATTTTTTTATCTTTAGTTCTTAAAATCAAATGAAAAATGGTGTAACTGGGATTATTAAAGTGTTAAAATGGGAAGCTGACTTATCCAACATGAAATGGTGTAGATAATAATGTTTGTATTATTTACGAAATTTCTAAATTTATGAAACTTGTTATATAAGAAAATTTTATAATATTTTCAAAATGTTTGTACATTGTACGAAAAACATTTTGCATTTTTAAGCATGATTTATTATGAGTGTATTATAATACAATACTATAATATGTATACGTCTGCTTCACTCATAAAAAAGTTAGTTCAAAAGTCTGTTAAAGGGTTTCTAATTATATCTCGGAAACTAAGCGAGATAAAGCAAAATGGACCTAAAATCGTTACCCCGTCCCTGCTAAGAAGTCTTTATTAACCACTTATATTCCCGCAAATAAATATGTTCTTCCCTCTTAGATCCGAAGAGAACATTTTAGCAGAAATTTTCTGTTGTTTTAGCTTAAGACTTTTTTATGAATGTAAGTTACAAATAGGTAAAAGTAGTAATTTATTTTAAAAAAATAAGACCCAATAGGTAGCTGTCTAAAAAATGTATTAATATTAGCAAAAAAATATAATTTACTATATCACCACTATTACACTCATAAAAAAGCCCGCGCAAATAGTTGAACATTCAGCAACGACAACAGAAAATAGTACCTGAATTTACGCCAGCAAAATCTTCGATGAAGTTGTGAATTACAGTCTGCTTAATTTAGGTACAGGTAAGGAAAAAAGTATATGGTACAAAGTTACGTTATTTTTTAATTAACAGCCTTTTTCAAAAATTATTGATGCTTAATAGAAATTGGACAATCTTTCAATTAAAACACACAATGTTCTAGGCTATCCGCCGTTTTATCTCAAAGATTCAAGAAGAAGATGTGTGAATTTATTATATCTGCATATGAAATAAGTATATAGTACAAAACTACAAATTGCCCAAATACTTTAGAAATGTTTTTTTTTAACGCAAATTTATAACACAACCCTTTATTTTAGAGTAAATTAATTGCCAATATAATAAATATGGCTTCATAATTTTTTTTAACATTTTGTATAAAAGATAGTTTTTTTTCTAGAGAGAATTGACAAATCTATAAATTGTTGAGACACAAATATATCTGGGTAAAACGGGTGAAAATGCTCCAAATTAAAATATATTAATGATTGCAATACAAAAATTCTGAAATGGTTTTTTATTTTATAGAATATTATTATTGGATCTGAATAGTAATTTCATTGAACTAGCCTTATACATGAGAATTTGAACAGTACGTTGTATACAAATACACAAATTCTGTGTTTAAAAGTCTAATTTAATCATATTGCAACGTAGATAGTTTTACTACAAAAAACTAAAAATTGTTAGCCAAAGTTGTGGTTTTTTCATACATAGGAATTAAACTTGCCTAAACTTTAGGCATCATCGGAAAGGTGTTTTAAATATCTTTCCAAACAGTAATATGTCCCCATTCATTAACGTATTACGAGTCAGTTTAACATTTGCTATTTTTTTTTTTTTAATTTTCCTGTCTTTTTTATTTATTTTAAAAATTATCTGTATTATAGGTATGTAGTCAGGTAACAAGTAAAACAAGGATATACCAGCTGCCGTACGTAGGTAGCGCGGAAATTAAAAATGCGCTCTCACTAATCCGACTGTAACTTTTGAACCCGTAGGAATTTTTCCATGAAATTTTTTTTCTTAGAATCATAAGAATATTTACTAAAATATAAAATTATAAAAAAGTCGATTTCAAAAAACGGCCAATGTCATGTCCCCCCTTAAATATTTTATGATGTGTTCTTAAATTTAAATAGAATTTTTTTAATACAATATAAAATTTCGAAATTAAAATTTTTTTTAACTCACTTTATATGTACAAGGCAGCGCCTTTTTGCAAATGCATGTTTTGTAATCAGTAAAACAAATTCGATTTGACGAAATTTTATTTGCATGTTTTTGTATATTTTGCAGTCAACTATTTTGCGTTCAACTAAGGCCTAGTTTTTTGTGTTAATTAAACTTTGTTTATTGGCCAGTTAAGTTAATCTCGAAACAAAATTAAACTGAATTTAACTCAAAGTACTTATTTTCAGTTTTAGTTTAAGCAATGCCAAATTACATGATGACAATGACAATTGGCTGAGACCACTGGGCAACGATGGCAAAAAGTGTTTTCCCAGTGCTGTCCAGTCAGAAATTACCAACAGTTCAAAAGTTTAATAACTGTTAAAGCATTTTTTTTAGAAAAACGATGGTGCTTTGTTTAAAAAAGTTTGTAGTCGGAAGGTTCCGAGTCGATTCCAGGCATACATTTTTTTGTGTTTTTTTTATACTTTTTAATATAAAATCGATTTTTTGTTTCTAAAAAAAGATCTTTTAGGACCAACTTTTTTTTTAATTTTCCAACGTTGTCAAGTTGTTTACAGCAAACCTTAATGCCAGTGCTGACATTTGATCAGCCAACTGTTACTCAGCAGTTATCATTCACTTACGTTTTAAACTATCAAGTATTATATGTCTCCTTAGCTCAGTGGTTAGAGCTGTCGACTGCCAATCTGGCGGCCAAGGTTCAAATACCGGCGGGACCAAAAAATTTATAAATGAACTTTTAATTTTTATTTTGGAAAATAAATTTTTAGACCACCTATTTCATGGTTTTACCAACGGTTTGCCAACGTTGAAAATTTTGTTTCCCTTTTGTCTAATGATGTTATCATTTTGGGGTTGGGAAAGCACTTGTTGTCAGCACTTGTGCCAATTGTTAAAGTGCCTCGCCTGCGGTGCTCCGTTCGTCCTTTTCTGACGGGGTAGTTATATCTTGGTAAGATGAATAATTTATGCCTAAACTTATTAATTTTTATGAAATATTTTTTGAGATTCCCTATAAACCTATCGCCTAAAGTAGGCGACGAAATAAGATTTGGTAGATGAACATATTGTTTATTTTTCTTGTCAAATATGTGGTATACATTTAATTGCTAATAGCACAAACTACACAGTCAGGAATCAAAATGAGTGATGAATTCAAAATGGGGGTTAGAAAATGAGTAAAATGAAATGTCAAAGTTATAGTGATATTTAGAAAGGGATAGAAATATACAAGCAAATTTCCATACAATTTATATGGGGTTGTTATTTCTATCTCACTCCGAAAATCACTATAATGTAACCAAAGATTATGTGTAACCTGTCGGTGTAGTCTGTGGCTAATGGCTTAGGGTAACGTGTACGAAATCTATTTTTAGATGTCTAAAAATATTATGTTTTTTGTTTTATTAATTTCAAAATTTTAAAATAACGAACACGTCACTGTAACTGACTGTGCTGTTCTCCTTTGGTAGCTTTTACTGTATATTGATTCGATTATTTATCCCTAATGGCGAATAGATTATTATCTTTCTTTAGTTTTAAAACATTTTTCACTTTTATTTTATATTGACCCCAATGTATGTGTAACCTTTTTATAGCACTGATGAAGATGCTCGTCAAGGAATGATGCGCGATCGTGAAGCTATCAATGGTGTCCAGGTACGTCTACTATTGTCATCGCGTGCAGAAATGCAAAAAGTTATAGAGATAGCTCGTCAGCAATCGTTGCTTGCATTAAAGAATGCTAATCTGATACCAACGGCTAAAGCTCCTCCACCTAAAGTGGTCGTACCAAAACCCGTGGTACAAGCGCCGCAACCACCAGTTATTTCAGCTAGTAGCTTTCAAAATATATTAAGTAATCCATTATCAGCAACGCCATCATTTTTGGCCTACCAACAACAAGCTGGTATAACGCTAATACCAGATCCCAATAGTACTGCTAGCTCTACAAAAAATAATCGCAATGATTCAGATGATTCTGAGACACGACGGGAACGAAGACGTTCCGATTCTCGTGAACGTAGACGATCAAGAACTCGTTCTCGGGAACGCAACAGTATTCCTATACGACGCCGTGAACGTAGCCGTGAGCGTTCCAGAGATCGTGATTGGCAAAGTGGTAGAAGATCATCACGTCGATCACGTAGTAGAGAAAAAAGTCGAGCACTTAGCCGTGACCATAGTCGCGATCGTAGCCGTGAGAGAAATCGTGAACGATCTCGCAGTCGTCGGGATAGTAGTCGTCGTAATAGTCGGGATACTACAAGTAGATCTCGTAACATTGAAGTGGACATTAAAACCAAGCCGATTGCTGTTTCGTCTTGGAATATAACCAATGCTTATCAAGCTAATTATAATAGTTTAGATTCAACATCCAAATCTTCAAATACTGCTAATAGCCAACAGACCAATAAAATTTCGGGATATGAAGTAAACTATAATAGTTTAGATTCAGCTCCCAAAAATAACAATCAGTTTAACAAGTTTGCTGGACAAATGGGTACAAATAGTAATTCCATGGTAACAACAGGCAATCTTACTAATTCATTGCCATCACCGGTGGCTGCTGCTACAATTTCCGTTACTGCTGTTGCAACAACTTTCCAAAATTACAATACTACCAATCCATCTCTAACCTCACTTAATAATTATAGTTTAAGTAGTTTATTGAGTGCGTCTACTAGCACTAATTCTTTTAAAGGATTTGCTTTACAAAATCCCTATACAACAGCCCTTAATACTAAAAATAATGAGGGAGAATCTTCTGCAAATGTCACAGCAACTACTACTACTAGTACTTCAGCAATTCCAGGTATTTTTGTAGAAAAGAAATCTGATGCAATTACTGTTATGCAAACGTCTGATACCGAATCCGCAGTGGTCAATGCTCTACCACAAGAACCCATAGCATTTTCCACAGTAAATCCCTATGAACAAATGTATCCAAAACTATTTGCTCAGGCGGCTGCCTTAGGCGGTGTACAAAAACCCACCGCACCATCAGCTAAACAATCCTTACTTTCTTTGCCCAATTCTTCTCCAAAAAGAGGGGATTATGATGAAATAAAATCCAGAGAAGTAGATCCAAATGAAACAAGTTGTGTTAAAATTTCAAATATGTGCTCCCGGACTACGTATAGTGATTTACGAAAGTTTTTTGTGGGTTTGTTTATACCGCACAATGGCATTAAAATGCTCAATGATAAACATGGACTACGTGTTGGCATAGCCTATGTACAATTTTCTCGTCAGTCCAGTGTAACCAAGGCATTATGTCGTACCAATAATTTGCTCAAAGGCAAATCTGTTATTATTGATGCTGTAGCTGAAGAAGAATTCGAGGAAGCCGAAGATAGTTTTCGACCTAATAATCAAGATAAATCATATCATGGTGCTCGTGATAATGACAGTGATCGAGAAAATAACGAAAATTCCGAAAACAGCGGATACAGCGCTCTTAATCCATTTAAAAAGATTATTACCACTGAACCATTTAGTGTTCTATATATTGAGGATATACCAGCATTAGCTACCGAGCAGGATATAATAAAAATGTTTAGCTCTTATTCTCTCTATGATATTTTACTTCTCTCTAGTCCAGAGAATAGACGAGAATTTGTAGCTCATGCACGTTTCTCAAGAGAAGAAGATGCCAAATCTGCCTATGAAGATAAGGCACATCATCAAATTGGTTATCGTCGTTTAAGAGTACGTCCTGGTACCATAGAAGATATGGATAATGCCAAAGAGAAAATACGTTTGGCAAATGAGCAATTAATGAAAGAAGAACAGGCGGCAAAAGTGGCCGCCGAAGAAGAAGAAGAAGCCAAACGTAAATTGGAAAAACTTATAACGGACCAAATTACCATCGAAGAAGAAAAAGAAAAACAACAGCAACGTGTTGTTAGTCTGGATTTAACGCAAGATGAAGACGTAGAAGAGGATAATGATGATGTAGTTGAAACTACAAATGAATTGGAAAATGATAAGGAAACTGAAAACTATAATAATGAAGAAGATATTGAGGAAGATAATGATTATGAAAATGATGGTAATGGTAATGACAATAATGATAATGATACAGAACAATTACCGTCCAATGATAATTTACCATACCAAGGTAATAATAATATGAATAATAATTTCAATAAAGATCCGAGGCGTTTGGAACCGAATACTACTAATAATAATAATAGTAACATACCAAGTCTATTTGATATTAATCCTATGAATTCAAATCCAAATTCTGCAGCCAGCATAAGAACTCCTGCTTTCAATGATCCTCGTTTAAGAAATGGTACTGCAAGAGCTGGTGTTGTAGGCATGAGTGGCCCAAATAATAATAACAACAACAACAACAACAAGATGATGATGGGAGCAAATAATTTTAATAATTTCAATCCAAATTTTAATAGCCAGCAACAAACTAATCCTCCTGTCGTTAATAGTATAGAACAAAATTTTGTTATATTAAAGAATTGTGACTATAATACACGCATTAATGATGTAGCTCAACTATTGATAACAGCAAATTTGGGTTTAAAACATATAGAACCATTGCATAATGAACGTCAATTACCCACTGGTGAATTCATTGTGGAATTTCGTCGTACACAAGATGCCGAAACAGCGATACAGCATTTTCATAATATACAATATCGTAATCGTAGTTTAAGGGTATTTCCTATATCACCACAAGAAATAGCGGATCGTTTGAATAAACCATTTCTTGGTTATATACCGGGAGGCAATGGGATACGTATTACCAATAGTAGTGGTGGTGTTGGTGTTAATATTATGGCAAGAAATAACTTTATTAAACCCAACAGTCTTATGATTAATAGTAACATAAATTCCCTTATGAATAATTCCCGGTTTGGAATTAATACACAACAACAGCAACGCATTGGAGGTATTGGTAATATAAATAGTTTTCGAGGTTCTGGTGATAACATTATGCCCCCAAGTAATCTTAACAGAGTTGGAATTGGAAATATAAGTAACAATATGAAATTAAATGATATGCCGCCTAACAATATGAGTGATGACAACAATGATGACACTGATATCAGTGATGGTGGTGGTATCCCCGAAAAATTCCAACGTCCCGGTTGCGTTATATCATTAGAAAATGTCCCTTATAAAGCTCAACTTTCTGATATTTTACGTTTCTTCCAAGGTTATGATTTAATTGCCGATGATATTATACGCCGTTTCAATGATGATGGTTCACCAACGGGTGATGCTCGTGTAGCTTTTAATACTCCCGATGAGGCTAAAGCTGCATTCGAAGCTAAAAAACGTAAGCAAATATTTGGTCGTACTATATTTTTGAATATAATGTAATGAATATACTTAAAAAAAGAAACGTATATTTTGTTTAATTGTAGCAGTCGTTTTTTCATATTATAATTTTATATTGTTGTAAATATGTTTAGAAAATAAGTATTTTTTTTTTTTTTTTTTACTTCTAAACTATTCTTACTTTTTAAGATTTTAATTTTTATTATTTGAAGTTACAGCAAAAAATAAAATTAAAAAAATTAAAATTATTTTATTTAAAACAACCGAAGTGTATAATCATATTCTTCTTTTTTTGTTTAATTGAGAATTATTATTAAAATGAATAAAATAGTCTCTAAATAAAAAAAAAAAAAAAAAAAAAAAATTGATATGATGCGTAATTTAATATGAGTCTTAATACAGTTTTAACCGAGAAATGGCCCCATATATAATTATATAAGTTTACATTAGTTTGGTTCTAAGCTGATACTATTAGGGGTGTTACCGCGTAACTCGATTCGAAAAGAAAAATGTACGAATACGAACAAATTGTATGGCGTAATACGATTTTCGTACTTTTTTTCTCGAAAGTACGGACATTTTTTTCTCCCTTTTCGAACAAAAAAATCCCTTTCGAAAATGCAACTCTGTATTACGAAGATGAACTGTTTTTGCAATAAAAACGTTCGGAAATTGTTCGAAAGCTATTTTGCTAGTGACAAGTGAAAAAATATTAAAAATGTAAGTATTTACACATTTAAAAAATGAAAAACGATTAACAAATAAAGAAAACTTAATAATATTGTTTATTTATACAGAAATATTTATTAAATTACCCAATTCACATGTTATATTAAATGTAATAATATTTGTGTTTTCAATTTATAAAGGCAAGCTCCAAAAAGAAATTTATACACAAATAAAAAACCATATGAGGTAGTGGTCAACTTCATGGTCAAGCATTCAGACTTGGCAAAAGGGCATCTAAAAGTCGCAGATGCTAAGAATAAGTCAAATAATTTGTGGCAAAAGTTGTGTTCGGATTTGAATGCTTTCGGACCAGCCGAATGTGATGTCAATGGCTGGAAAAAAGTAAGTTTGTGTAATGAGCGTTTTTAATAATATATTTAAAACATATTTTTCCAATAGGTTTGGGCCGATTACAAGACTCATGTAAAAGCTAAATGCCGTCGTAACCGATGCAGCATTTTTGGAACCGGAGGTGGTCCAAGCAGATACTGTTCTCTTACTCCATTGGAACAGCAAACGTTCAATTTGCTATCAATTGAAGAGGAATTATCGTCATCTTCATAAAACCACAAATAAACGCAATCCATTTTTATGTTTTAAAACGAAAAAAACAATTCATTTTTTGATTTCAAATTTTCTTTGTTTTGGGATTTTTTGTAATTTTGACATTTGATAATAGTGTCATGAATACAACTCTGTAGTCGTTCCGAATGAATTACACAGTACGCATTTACTTTCGATTCGGAAGTTCTTTTCGAAAAATTTTGATTTGCGATTCGAGTTGCGCGGTAACCCCCCAGATTTAATTACATCCGAATAATGTCGCAATAGCATTTAATCCGATATTATATAATATTATAAAATTATATCCAAACTGATACAAACAAATACTAAATCAGTTATAGTCGTATTCGGTTTTTGCATTAAAAACTCTATTGAAATCTGAAATATTTCCAGAAATAATTAGCTGCAAATACGGGGTTTGCTTCAACGTTATTAACCCATTCAGACCTTAGTCACTTGCAAAAAGTTTACGGCTTATTAGTTTGTAGAAATCTGCTTTTCATTTGAAAATTTTATTTTATTTATTTAAGTCTATGGATACAATATCCTTAGAGACTAGCATATAAAAATTAAGATATTTAAAATAAAATATTTAACAAAATTTTAAACTGGGAATGAGAAACACGTATGTCTAAATCAGGAGTGCCCAAAAGTTCCTTATGGAAGAGCAAACACCAATACATTTAAAGAAAAACTAATTTTTATTCAACATTTTTTGTTGTAAAAACCAATACATACAAAGAAAAAAGAAAAAAATATTTCAATGTTTACCAGCAAAGCATCCGAAAGTGTTGTTGCTTTGCGCTTGAGTGTATAAAGTGAAAAACGACAAAAAAACTAACAAGACAAAGTTGTTTGTGTATTTCGTATTGCTAGTGCTGAGCGCTCTATATGTGTATTAAAACACACAGCCTATAGCTAAGTGTTTTTACAAAAACAAATGAGTACCAAGCGCATAGGCCGTGGGCACCCCTGGTCTAAATTATTATAATACCCAGTAAAAAATTTTCGTGTTTTTAGAAGCATGATAAAACAAATGCGCTGATGTAAGTGCTTACTTATACTTATACGAGGCTTGTTCAAAACTTATAAACGAGATGAAAAAAGCTAAATATAATGATCATTTAACAAATGTGCACAGTAGTCGTCAACGAATTTATAAGAATCTAGATCACTCAAAAGGCTTGACTTATTGCAACCAAAATTACAATCAGGAGCAGATTACCTACATAATGAAACCAAGAGGTGATCTCCTGTGGTTAAATGGCAACCAATTCAGAACAGGCCAAGCAATATTGTGTTCATTGTGCAATCTCAGAGAACCAGAAACAACAATTCATTTTATTGGAAGATGTCCCGTGCTAAATGCAATAAGATTAAAGTTTTTTCGATGTACAACACTTACTGACGATCAGGTTATTGACGTTCTTAACGGAGGTGAAGATACTTATTGGCTAGGTCTCTATAGTTTATTAAAAGAAGCATTAAAATATAGAAATATGCTTATAGCTGAATTTAATTTTTAAAAGAATGTTTTAATTTTATAAAAGTAAATTAAAAAGTATAATGTATTTGAAACTATGTTTAACACCATTTTCCGGCTGACGGTTAATTACAACCAAGCCGTACATTTCTTTATTATTTTTATTGTTCATAAAATTATCTTTAAATTTAAGAAAAATTTTGTAAACTTTTTGAAAAGAAATAAAGAAAAATCTAATCTAATCTAAATCTACTTATACTGAGAAGCAGCAAAATAAATGAATAATTTTCGTATAAAAATAAGCAAACACAAATTTGAGCTTACTGTTTTCCCTTACAAGGATGCAGGTTGTAATGCAGAAAGTTTCATATCGTGTATTATAAACGATCTGTACCAATTTTCCCGAGTGATTTCCGATTGTGTTTGCTGTTTTCGAGTATATAATAAAAAAAAATAATTAGGCATTTAACTGTTTCTGAAGCGCTAGCACGTGGAGCGGTAAAAAAAATAAAATGATTATCTTATATGTTAAAAATTTTAACAACAAAAAATTAATGTCAGTAGAATTTTATGTAGAATAAATAATGTATATTCATATTATTACTTTAAATCGTAATAATGTAGACATGAAATGTGATTTTACTGCAAGCCATGAAGTCACAGCTTTTTATAAGCGCTAAATTCAGCGCTTATTTTGCCCAAAAGTAATGCTTCCAAGTGGGAATTCGCCATATAAAAATCAAAGCATATGTAAGGGATACTTTTTGGCTTACTCCCTTACAAACCTGCTTACATGTAAGCAGCGTTTTTTACTGGGATACATATTAAATAATCTCATAGATCTATTTAGTGGTTCATTTAAGGCATATTCAGTTGTGTGAATATCAATATGAAAAAATTTACTTATATTTCAAAAACTTCTTGGTGGAACATATTTTATTCATAAAATTCTCTTAAAATTAACTTAAAAAATAAGTTGTTTGAGATAAAAACTTTGAAAAAATGAACCAGCTTGCAACATTGAATAATAAACAGGGATAAAAGTTACAACTTAATTTAGCTTTTTACATTGAAAAAATCGTATACTAAAGTACTCCTAATGTTACAAATAAACAGAAATTAATAATTTTTCGAAATAAACAATAGGCGTCCTTTATCTTGTTGTGTATAAGGTGTAAAAATTGAAGAAGCGGAAAGTTTTGTATTCAAAAGACAAAACTTGGGGTAAGTTTTCTAAGTAGTTTTTTCAAAAGCCCACATATACACAAATTTAGATAGGTAATTGTACTAGTGTTTTGATGTAATACATAATTATATCCAAAATACGATTGAAAAATTGTTAAGTATGACTCTGTATGGGGCAATATACAATTTTATAGAAAATTAAGTTGTGTTTTTTTTAAATATAATATCATATATAAATATATATTATTATGTATTTTGCAATGTCTTAGTTAATAATAACGTCATATTTAATTAGTTTAACTGTATCTTATTATAAATGCAGTATACAATTATATATTGATCGAGATGCGATAAGACGCAACTATATATATTAAATTTTTTCGACAAAATTAATTTTATATATGAATGGATATGGTTATGTCCGGTTAAATACACTAGCAGACAAAAGCATATAATTGTATATAAAATAATGTATTATTATATGCAAACGCTGTTACTCGGAAATGGAGATAGCAATGGATTTTTTGGAGAAATAATGTGTGAGTATTTATATTAAGAACAATATGAGCTATAAACTTTGAAAGTGGTATGAGTCCACTTTTTTTAAAAATCAGATATAAATTGTTTTACATTTCACTGCTTTTGAAACTGTAAAAGGCAACTTTTGTGAATTTTTTTTATAACGTTTGCTGAATTAAATTGCAACAAAACGGAAAACACTGTAGTTTTTTTCTAACACAAACTGAAAGTCAATTTACTTTTTTTTATGTAATTCAAAAAATATCAGTTAAAATTCTATTGATATTTTTTTCATTACATTTGGTACTTTTTGAAGAACATTTTTTTTTTTTATTACATTTGTTATTTTTTGAATTACATTTGGTAGTTTTTGAATTTCAAACGGTATTATTTGAATGACATTTGGTATTTTTTGAATTTCATTTGCTTTTTCAAATGAGAGTTATTGAAAATCAAATGTGATTTTTTAAATACAATAAATATGGTATTTTTTGAATGACATGGGGTATTTTTTGTATAACAAATGAAATTTTGAAATTACATTTGTTATTTTTTGAATAACATTTGTTATTTTTTGAAAATCAAGCGCAATTTTGAAATTAGAATTGGTATTTTTTGATATTGTTGTGTGATTGTTTGAATAATAAGTGGAAATGGTGTAGTTTATTTTTAACCGTTCTTTTGGGACTTTATCTCTTACTATGCAGATTTGTTAAACAACCCATTTAGCAATATAACAATATGATAAATTGAAAAAAAATTATCGAACAAATTTATGAGCTAAAAGAACGATCTAGTGAGTAAAAATTAAAAAAAAAAAAAATTGTGTTCTCTGGTTATAAAATAGCACTTTTTGATATTAAAAATTAACCCCTTAAACCCCACCCACAAATATGATTGTGGTATTAATCTGGTAGAGAATCTTTCAAAGAAGAGATTGATACCAAAATCTTGGATAAGCTCCTCCTACTTCCTTAGATATGTCCATCCCACGCATAGTTACTTTCGCCAAATAGGCCTATTTTGAAATTAAAAATTAACCCCTTAAATCCCACCCACAATTATGATTGATGCATTAATCTGCTAGAGAATCTTCCAAAGAAGAGATTGATACCATAATCGTGGATAAGCTCCTCCTACTTCCTTAGATATGTCCATCCCACACATAGTTACTTTCACAAAATACGGCAAAAAAAGGCCTATTTTGATATTAAAAATTAACCCCTTAAACCCCACCCACAAATATGATTGTGGTATTAATCTGGTAGAGAATCTTCCAAAGAAGAGATTGATACCAAAATCAAAAAAAGTGATGCATCGTATTTTTTTTTGTATTTTTTTCTGGTATTTTTACAGGTTTATTTCTATGAGTGTATGTCTTGCATTATGGCCATAATTATTATTATTTTCTGGAAAACTAGAAGTGTGATAAATAATTTGTAACTAATTTAAGGATGCTAAACTTGAATAAATTAACATGATTTGCACTAAAACTTTAAACTTTACCCTACACTCAAAAAAGTTTTACAGTTACTACATGAAAGTTGTATGTGTAGTAATTAGTACTAGTTGTGTTTGACTGCAATTACAGTTGTTTTTCTATTAAAAATACAAAACTATTTTGACAGTCATTTAAAAAAACAACTGTATTTTTTAACAGCTGTTGGAAGCAGTTATTTTAGTAAACAACTACCAGAACAGTAATTTTACAGTAAATAGATAATTTTTGTTAGTTATTTAAAAAGAGAACTTTATATCGAGTTTTTAAAAATTCTCGTTTAGTTTATATTTGTTATTATTGATATGTTCATAGTTTGAAAATAATAATTAGAAAAATTCATTGTATACCCAATGCATAAAAAAGTCGTAACTGGAATACAGTTTAAAATTTTGACTTTGCATTAGACTTGGGCTTAATGATCTTGTTTTCCACTCTGCAAATGTTGGTCTGAAAATTAATACTGGGAAAACGAAGGCAATGAAAATAAGAGCCACAAACAACAACCCTTTTTCATCGGCAACGAACCAGTTGAATTTATTAATAAATTCTGCTATCTGGGAAGCATGGTTTCATCAGAAGAAAGTGCTAAATCAGACATCGAACACAGAATTGGAATAGAAAATAGTGCGTTCTTTCAGCTGCGGTACATTTGGAAATCCAATATTATATCGATCATAACTAAGATAAATATTTTCAAGTCAAACGTTCTATCAGTTTTGCTTTACAGCTGCGCAACCTGGCAGACAACAGTAGCACTGAACTGCAAACTGCAGGCCTTTAAAAACCGTTGCTTGCGTTATATACTGAAAATTTGGTAGCCAAACGTCATAAGCAATGAAGAATTGTATAGAAAATGACAAATTGATCCCATTCCCATTATTATAAAGAGAAGAAAATGGAAATGGATCGGTCACACGCTTAGGAAGAACCCTGATGAAATAAGCCGTCAAGCACTAGATTGGAACCCACAAGGCAACAGAAGAAGAGGTCGGCCAAAGACCACCTGGAAAAGAAACTTGCTCAAAGATATTGAACACAGCGGAAGAAGCTGAAACGAGTTAAAACTGCTAACGAATGACAGAATGTGTTGGAGAAATTTTGTAGAGGCCCTATGCTCCACAGGGAGTTAAGCGGAAATGAAGAAAAAGAAGATTAGACTTGGGCAATCTAGTTCGTTTGAGTGAGCGCTCTTTCTAGTGTAATTGATCTGAATGAACTAGGTCGCTCTTCTAGTTCAATCGATCATTCACAATTTCGTTCAATCGTTTGTTAGATCGTTTGATAAGCGAATTATTCATAATAGACTTCTTTTTAAATTTAAAAAAAAAATTGAGCTAGCAACATTGAAAAAAAAAACAAAATTAAACTCAAAAGCAACATAAAGAAAAGAAATATTACTCAAATGTCAAAAAAGAGCTGAAGATTGCGAACTAACTTTCTAGTTCAAAGTAAAGACTAGTTCTATTGAACTAGGTCGTTCACGAACTACACAACTCTACTTTGCATTTTAAGTAAAAAAAAGATTTTTTTTATTAAAAAATATTTTTAAAATACCGAAAAATGATTGCTAAAACAGTAGTTTTTGCCAATTTATACAGTTGTTTCTAAATTGTTGTAGTTAAAATTTGTCAGTTGTTTTTACGACATTGTAAGTTGTTTTTACTACATTTGTTAGTTGTTTTTCAACAGTTAAAAACAACTAAGTTTATAGTTATTTTAACGGTAATTACCTTTGTGTGTATTACAGTTGTTTTAACTATCATTTTCAGTAGATTCTACTGTTAAAAATTTTAATGTATATTTAGAAATGGCAATACTACAAAAGACGTTCGACAGAAGTGAAAAGTTTAAAAATATTCGTGTTCTAAAATTATAGTTTTTAGGGTCATAACTCTAACGAACTAGAAAAAAAATTAAAAATTGTCAATTCAAGCTTAAAAAATCGAAACACTCATTAATAGATTTTTAAATGACAATATGAGCCTTCTTAAAACAATCAAAATTATTTACTAGACCGGTTTATCAACGCCGGTGTGATTTTTGGAAACTAAAAACTAATTTTATTATTTCGTTTAACTCAAATATATTTATTTTATTCTAAAAGTCTTATTATTAGTATGTGTAAAAAATACCATTATCACCCAAGACTTAATATTCTTACAGCCGTATTCATAATGATAATCGAAATAAATTTTGTATGAAAAATGTGCTTATGGATAGTGGTTAGTTGATTTTTTTTTAAACAACGTTTCTATATAATTTATATGTAAATGTACGTAGATATTAATATCTAAACTAAATACTTTAAAATTTAAACATAGTTTTGTAATTGTACAACTTGAGACTTTTTCAACGTCTCTCTACACAATGGACATTCATCTCGTTCATCCAACCAGTCCAGTAAACAAGTCCAACAAAACAAATGACCACATGGCGTTAAACTCGTATGCATACGTGGCTCTAAACATAAAATACACTGAGGAGCATTAGCTTGCTGCTGTTCTTTTTCTTTCGTAAATGCTTCCTTCTGTACAAAACGTTTTGAGGCCTTAACAATTTCGTACTGTTTTCGTCTATGTTCTTTCCATGTATCAAATGCTGCTATAGCCACAGAGAAACTAACTTGTAAAAATGTTACAATACCCAATATTTTATAACCATATAGAGAAAATTCTGGCTGTAGCCAATGTCGTATTAACACGTAATTAATACCAGTAGCCCGTTTTGAAATTTGATATTTATCAGAACGTAAATAGAATAAGGATTTATGCAAAGCTTTAATGTAGGTAGGCGAACTACGCATTACGTGTATTATAGCTTTTAATTTCTTTTTGGCATCAGGTACTATTTCTTCGTGATCTTCTATATATTTTTCCATTTTTTGTAAAACTTTTAAATACAAAGTATCACCACCAAATTCCAATATTATGGCAGTTAGTTGGAGCTGAAAATAAAAAATAACAAAAACATATTAGGATACTTTATAAATTCTTAATATACATAGGGTCTATTCGACGTCGTTACGGCGCGTTAACGAGGGAGTCCAATTAAATGCCCCTTAAGCATAATACAAAAATTTAACATACAAAATATATTTCTTAATATGAATGTTTTTCTATTCAGAAAAATTCCATAGGAAGACTTAGAGTGTCTCAGTTTTTAGTTTTGACTACATTTTTAAATAACGGTTACTATTATAGACACATTTTTTATAGCCTAAAGAATGGTAATCATTTTTATAAAAAATTCTCTTTTTATCGCAACTTTTATAATTAATGTATAAAACAAATTGTAAATTGCCATTTGCAGCACCTTTGTGTGAGTGGGTCAAAATTTACACACTAAAATTAATCGATATTTTAGTAAACTCAAAAAAGTTTTAGTTAAAGAAATTATTTTACTAATTTTTTACCTAAAGGTTGGAATAACAAAAATCGAACCATTTTTAATCTTTGTTTTCTTCAAAACTACTTGACTAATAAAAATAAAATGTATAATTTAAGTAGGCTATTATCTTCTCATTTTATTTCAATAAAAAATATTTTTGAAATTTAATATAATTTTGAAAAAAATGGCTTCAGAGCTTAATCGAAGAAAGTGTTTTCATACGTTTGATAGCAAAAAATGTTAAATTACCATATTCCACAGTAAGAAACGTTATTAAAAACTTAAATGAATGCTTGTCAATTTAAAGAAAGAGGGGAAGTGGTGGTGAGCATGGCCAAAGGGATCTAAAAAAAGCGGAAAAGATAATAGAAGCTTTTAAAAAAGGATCCTACCATTTCAACTCAAGCAGTCGCGAGCAAAATAAAAAATCGCAAAAATTTGTTCAGAATGTCAAAGAGCGTAATGGACACAAGTGTTATAAAGTTCAGGTATGTCCAGACAGGAATGCAAAACAAAATTTATCAGCAAAAACAAGCAGTCGACGACTTTACGAAAAACAATTAACAAAATATAATTGCGTTATAATGGATGAGGAAACATATTGCTTTGCAAACTTCCGGTTCATTGCAGGACAAGACTTTTACACAGCATGTAGTCGTGGTGAAGCTACAGATCAATGTAAACAGAAAATTAAGTCCAAATTTCCAAAAAAAAATTACCTGGTTTGGCAAGCAATTTGTTCTAGTGGGAGAAAATCAAGTCCTTTCTTTACAACTGGTACAATAAATGGTGAAATTTATAGAGAATAATGCTTAAAAAAGCTTTAGTTACCATTTGTAAAATCTCACACTACAAAACCGTTATTTTGGCCTGAACTAAATACAAGTTTGTGGCATTGCATTATATAGATCTAAATAAAGACAATTACAAAATTTTTACAGTTACTAAATGACAGTTGTTTGTGCAGTATTCAATCGTAGCTATTTTTAACTGCAATTATAGCTGTTTTTCTATAAAATAATACAATACAACTATAACGACAGTTATTTGAAATAACAACTGAAGAAAATTACTGTATTTTTACGAGTTGTTTGAGGCAGTTGTTTTGATATTTTAATGAACAACTACCCAGACAGTAATTTTCCAGTAAACGGTTCATTTTTGTTAGTTACTTAACAATTGAAGATTATGTCGAGTTTTTAAAAATTCTAGTTTAGTTCATTTTTGTTATAATTCATATGCTCACAGTTTGCAAGTTAGAAAATTTCATTGTATCTCCAAAAAAAAAAAATTTTATTACAAAAATATTTTTAAAATGCAAAAAAATAAAAGTAGTTTTTACTAATTTGTACAGTTGTTTAAAATTTTTTTTAGTAAAAAATAGTTGTTTTTACTACATTTGTTAGTTGTTTTTCAACAGTTCCAACTACAATTTTAGTTATTTTAACTGTAATTACCTCTGTTGCCTTTTTAACTGACATTGCAGTTGTTTTAACTGTCATTTTCATTATATTCTACTGTCAAACTTTTTTAAGTATAGATATGAATGGTTTGATTAGTTTGGCCAATGGTTATTATTAAATTTTATGTTTCTGTATCGAATTGGTGTAAAAAAGCGTCTTCAACTAAAAATTATTCATAAATGTTATTTTATAGGAAAATTTTCGAAATTTATTTCGTAAAATTTCTTGCATGAGTTTTAATTACATTTTTCTAAAGTAATGAAGTTTTTTCACAAAATTTCTTAAGCTTTATGAAAAAGCTTCATAGTTTTTTTTCATAGAAACTGCAGTTTTTAAGGAAATACGAATTTCATTTAGAATTTTCTTAATTTCAATTAAATAATCTCATTTTCATTTGAAAATTTCGCAATTTTCGATAGAAAATGTAATTTCATTAAGAATTTCGCAGTTTCAAATAGAAATTCTCAATTTCATATCAAAGGTTTATTAAATTAATACTACCACAACTGCTGCCATTCATTACCTACTTCTTTAACACTATTCTTACTACGAGTGTTTTTCCAACTAAATGGAAACATGCAAAGGTCATACCAGTACCAAAATCAAACTCAAAGTTTCGTCCAATAGCAATTTTACCTTTCCTATCCAAAGTACTTGAAAAACTAATGCACATTCAAATAAGTGAACACTTAAATCGCTTTAAATTATTAACTGATCGACAATCAGGCTTTCGGACCAAAAATAGCTCTATTACAGCTCTGATCGATGTCAGTGAGGATATACGTAGAGACGTCGACATTGGCAAAGTCAATTTCTTAGTGTTGCTTGACCATTCGAAGGCTTTCGATACCATTGACCATACTATTCTCGGCCTCAAACTAAGTCAACTTTTCAATTTTTCATACACGTCAACATTATTGCTTAGTTCGTACTTGTCAAATCGCTGCCAATCAGTATTCTTAAATAATAACTACTCACAAGCTTTACCTGTGGAAAGGGGTGTACCTCAAGGCTCGATTTTAGGACCTCTTCTTTTTTCACTCTATGTGAATGACTTACCTAATCGCTTGTTTCACTCTAAACTTCAAATGTATGCTGATGAAGTTTAGAGTGGGGAGTTCAATAGATCGTGTTCATGAAAATCTTAGTAAACTTAACTATGATCTCAACCAAATTTACCTCTGGGCATCGGAAAATAGGCTTTGCTTAAACACTCAAAAATCAAAATGCCTCATAATACGCAAAAAATCGTCACAATTAAACATTAACTTTGATATTGTTCTCAACAACAAGAAAATTGAAATAGTTTCGTCTGTGAAAAACCTCGGGGTTATTTTTAATAACACGCTTAGTTGGTAGAATCATGTCAACTCTATAGTCTTCAAGATGAACTATATGCTTCGTACACTATGGCCTATACAGTACTGTACACCTTTTGAAATCAGAATGCTTATTGCTAAAGTTTATTTAATGCCCAGGTTGCTCTATGGCTGTGAGCTTTTCGCTCATTGTGATTCCACGAGTAAGAGTAAATTAAAGGTGGTCTACAATAAAATAATAAGATATGTTTTTGGGCTCTCAACTTTCTTCCAAACAAAATTCAAACCAACAATAACGCAACAAGTTTTAAAAAGGAAATAACAAACATTTCTCAACTTAAAGTTTTTCACGTCAGTAAATAAATATTATTAATTTTTATTTTATTTTTCATTTTATTGTCATTATTGTTTTAATGTTTGATTTTTTTTTTTTCTTTTTTTATATTTTTATTATTATTAATTTAATTATTTAAAACTACAAATGTAACCCAATTATGTAATTACAATTTCTTACATCCCATACTTTAAATTAAAAGATATATATCTTGTTGTATGGGATTGTCAAATAAATTCAAATTCAAATGTTCTTAATTTTAAATCTAAAATTGATTTAAAAATTCTAATTTTTAATTGGAAAGTTTCAATATAATTTAAAATGTTCTCAATTTTGAAAATGAAAATTATTCAAGTTCGAGGCCATATACTCTATATTTCTTCATTAGGATATTGTCCTAACAAATAATCTATAGAGTTTTTGTTTTCAAATTTATTATTTGACCCTTTCAGGAATGTGTTGATAGATCTATTTCGGGAATTTTCTAGGTTCCCATCATTAATTAAAAATGATGTAGCCATTTTAGAACAGTTTTTAAAAATGTTGCTGGGTAGTAAAGTTTGTGTCTTTTTGATTTTATTAAAAAAATCGCAGGTACCGCTTCGGCAGGTATATTTGATTTTTGCGATTTTCTAGGAATAGCGTTTTTTTTTATGTAAAATAATAGTTTAAAAAAGATTTTTGAAAAAGCAATCCGATGTTAATCGGATATACATATATAGTTCATGTCAAAATAGCCGTGTTCGACGTACGTTACCGTGGGTACCCAAATTTAACATAAAGCGTTTTGTTGTCCAATTTGTGTATAAATTGTTCTTGTTTCGGGGGAACCCGCGGTAACGACGTCGAGCAGACCAAATATTTAATTATAATTCAAATATCTCTGCAAGGGGTCACGGCAAAGGGCAAGGTACAAAAATATTCGTTATGCACAGATCTGTTTCCACAAAGTTTGTTCTGGGGACGAAATGGTTAAACTGTATCGAAGAGACGGCGGATATAGAGGATAGTACAAAGGAAATGACAAAAGAATGCATGATAAAATTTAAACATACTTTATTTAATAAAAGTCATTACTATTAAATAAAATATAACGCAAAAAAAAAAAAATGGTCGTTAAAATCACTAACTTACCAATCTTGAGGGAATGTGTTTATATTGGGAATCAACTTGTATTATACCCGTGTATTCCTCTCCTAGCGTTTGTAGACTATTAATTGAGGCAAAGCCATGATAGGAAATTTCGGCTATTAATTTACACATTTGATTATATTTTATCCAATTCCTAGCTCCAGTAAGCCTTAACAAATCGGAAAAATCTTCTGATAACTCATTTGTATAGCGGGAATCTTTTTGTACGGAACGTACAATTTCTGGTTGACGAGCCTTAGCATTACGAAAATCCATTGTTTATTTTGTCTTATGAACATTTTACTATAAAAATGTGGAAATTAAAACATTTTCCTTATTTTTCCTGTTTGTTCGAACAAAGTGCAATTAGTTTTGTCAAATAAATGTAGATCAGTGCTGCCAACCCAATTTGTTCAAATATCTTCAAATTTTGTTGAAAAAATCCTCAAAATCGTCATTATGAGAATGAGAAATCGTCAAAAAATCGTCATTCCGAAAACTCCTTATACCAAGATATATTTATATACGTAATCTTACTAGAACAACAACTACAAACAATACTAAAACAACAGGCATTTTGTTGTTGGGCACAGTACAGTAAGATGTCAAAACCATGTAAGAAATGTCAAAATCAGGTAAGAGGAAGATAAACTACTAAGCTACTAAAACTACCTATATAAATATATCTTGCCTTATACATATTTCAATAAAAAAAAATACAAATTTTACTCACAACTTAGTTTTAATCACTTTATTTGTAATTATTTCACAATTTTAATGTTCTTTTTTTATTAGTTCCTTTACAAACGACTCTGAGTCTTAAAAACACAACTCCCAATACTCATTTCGGGGAATGGAATTTTAAAATCACTGAATTTTAGAGAAATAAATTAAAACATTTTAAAATTCAATAAAAATTGCAAATTTTTATAAATCGTCATACAATAAATTTTGTGAAATCTTCAATCGTCATTTTCACTTCAAAAAATCGTCAAAATGGAGACAAATCGTCAAAGTTGGCAGCGCTGATGTAGATAACAAGTGATAACAGATTTAAGCATATGTTGTAACAGAATGTGATGGTTTTGTGGGGATTTAGGGTAGGGTGACCATTTCTACTAATTTTATCAGTACATATCGTCGGCTAGCCTGCAACTAGTGCTATTTTATTGTACCTTTTAGCTGTAACAGATTAAAACCGGATTTTTTAAGGCACTATTTTAGTAAATTAGGTAGTGAATCATTAAAATGTCAATAAAATATGCTAAAAGGATAATATCAATCAGTTTTTCGCTATCCTGAAAAACACACATAAAAAACACATATCACTACTTGCAGGCAAGCCGACGATATACTGATTTTTGTTCACGTGTACTGATGAAAACTCGTGTATTGATTTTTGTTTTAAATTTGTACTGATTTTACCATTTTCAGAAAATTATACTTTTTTCATAGAAAAAAGTTTTGATCCATTTAAGATGGATTCTTTTCTTTATAAATATATAAATATTCTTTATAAAATATTAAAATTTTGGTGTTCATCGAAAAGAAATAGTTAAATTTATTTTTTAAGGCCTTAACAAGTTACACAGATAGAAAGAATTTGAAAGAATTTTAATGACATTTTTATTTAAACCACGTTCACACTTAAATGCAAAAAAAAAAATGTTTTACCAAAACCGCACTTAAGCTCTTTATTATATTTCAACAGTTCTTTACTCTTTTCCACTCGTTTTGGCAAAACACGTGTTTTGCAATCAAGTGTGAATGCCATATTAAAGAAGTGAATAAAAAAATTCTTAAATTTTAGGAAAAAGATTTAAAATCACTATGAAACTATTTTCTGTTAAACTTTTTCATTAAGCGCATGAATTTCTGAAAATGTGAAAATGGTTTTATTGGACGAGTTCTAGTTAAACTACTTTGATTTGATGAAAAAATCGATTAATATAACTCCCGCAGTGTATAATTTAATTTATTAAAATGTGGAAAGTCTAACATTTTTTATATAAATTTTGGTAAATTTTAAAATCTTAATATACTTTTGTAGGCAAATTTCTCCTTAATTAGAATTTTCATATAGGAAATGTAAATTCGCTGTGTTTTAAAATCAATTTTTTCACAAAATTTTTCTGATATTGTACTGATTTCATTTCATAAAATATGGTCACCCTGATTTAGGGGTAAAATTTGTTTACTCTGTATAGTTTTAACAGAGTTCCATCTCTAGTTGTCACTTATACTTAATGTAATGTCTTTCCATCCCTATTACTTTCTAGTTATTTTTCGTGTTATCAGTAAATTGTAGTTTTTTTATAAATTCGTTTGTACAAAGTACGATTGCTTAACTTTAGATATTGGGAACATACAAATGGCATCCACCGGTCTTTTAGTTGTTTCCAATGTAAAACAATTTGCACAAACTTTAAGGTCCATAGAAAAATACGTACATTCCTTATACGTGCATCTTAATGTTCCAGTAACAAGAGCTCCCGTACCATCATGGGGTCGTCTAATATCACAACTTTATGTGGACAGTAGTGTACATTTTAATAGCAAAAAGGACTTAAATATTCTTGTGGGTCCTATTAAACAACGAGGAACTTTTGAAAATCTTCAATTAAGACCTATTGATATGATATTTTCGGATGCTCATCATCCTGAAGTGTGTGAACAGTTACGTCAACAATTACAGATAGAGAAACCAACAATTTATTTGGCTGATGACGCTGGCAATGATTTAGCAGAATATCAACAATTCGAACCCAAAGATAAATTGAAAACATATAATAATGTTGTATTGGGTGGTACCTTCGATCGTATTCATTTGGGTCATAAAATATTTTTATCACAGGCTGTAATTCGTACATGTTGTCGTTTGGTAGTGGGTGTCGCCACCTCACAACTAACAAAAAGTAAGTAAAGTTCTGTAGTTCTTTTGTACTTTAATTTTTTTCAGGAAGAAATAACACAAAAAATTGTTTCCTAATTCAGATTGTGTTAAGTTTCGTATATGTCAGGGTTAGCAGCCAATACCGCTAAAATATCATTGCCAAATTACAGTTACAATTTAAATATCGTTACTTAATTTAAACATTTTAATTGATCACGTCATAAGTTACTTTAGTTATATAGATGAATTATAAATAAATAAATAAATATTATCGGTATGCATTAAAATAACTGAAACCCGTTAACCCTTTAGTTACTGTTACCGAAATAACTAAAAATCGTTGACCTACAGTTGGTCGCAATGGTTTAGCATTATCCTGCTAATATGAGATATTTCTAGAAAAGTGTAAAAAAACGCAAATTTTCGTATAAATGAATTCGTAATATCTCGAAAACCATCAGTGCGATTTTGAAAACTCGAGTTTAGCATGCCAAAGCAAATCACATTTTTCAATATAAATAGAATTTATAATTAAAGTTTGATATAATTTTTATTAAAAATAAAAATTATGTTTTTTTCAACCTTTACTTGTGCAATGAAAATAAAAATTATTCAAGTTCGAGGCCATACTCTATATTTCTTTATTAGGATATTGTCCTAACAAATAATCTATAGACTTTTTTTGTTTTCAAATTTATTATTTGACCCTTTCAGGAATGTGTTGATAGATCTATTTCCGGAATTTTCTAGGTTCCCATCATCAGAACACGTTTTGAAAGAGGTAACAATCCCATGCCAAAACTTTATTTAATGTTTAATGGTTGATTTAAAATGATTATTCGCTGATGCATAAAATTAATCTAATCTTATGTAAATTAATATTTCAAAAATAAATTGAAAAATTTTGAATTTTGAAAATAAATTAAATTGATTTAAGTTCAATAAATAGTTAGTAGGGTGATCAATCGAGTAAAATCGTGTATATATATAATGTCCTATGGTTCCTTAAGAGGAACAAAGGGCCACTTAGATATTAGTTGTGGTTTCAGTAATAATTGTAACAAAGCGACTGATTGGGCCACCTTGCCCGATCCTAGTGTTGGGGCTGCCAATAACCTCTAGGCAGGCTAGCCCAAAAAAAGCGCCTTAAAAACAGTTGAGTTTCAGCGACAGTTTTCACCTAATTACCTGAGACGGTGTTAGCTTGCCCATCAGGTTACTCAGCTGCGCCTTCTCACTCTAGCTGCGGCCAGACGGGCGCCTGAACCGCATTCCCAGGGGATACTTGGTGTAAGACCAGAAGTAGTGAGCTGCTTGGGAAGTTCGACAAAGGAATCGCTTCTTGATATCCCCAAGAGGATAACAGACAGAAAGCTTTCCGCACAAGTGCAAGTACCTGGAGCATAAACTTCCTGCTAAATCCATATTTTTTTAAATTTTTTAACCTTTAAAAGGCGAAAATATATTAAAAATAAAATGTGGCTTATCATGTTTTTTAACAATAAGCCCTTCATATATACAATAACAAAATATAATACGCATAAATCATTTAACCTAGAATCAAACCTAACTGTTTTGGCTCCCCAGCCGTAAAATATATAAAAAGAAAACAAGAAAAAAAAATTACCAAAGGTACAACTAATATTGTACTAGGAAAACACTATTTTGTTTGCAAAGCATGTGTTTTGCCAGTAACACCCGCAAAATTTGTTGTTAATATTGTTTTTACCAATATTAACAACAAATTTTTTTTAATATTTCATTATATTTCGCACATAGGACAATACTGTCAAGAATGTTAATACATACCACGTTCTGACATCGCATAACCGACCGTCGCCGACGCTTAGTCAACACAGTACCGATTGTATGTTTCTGCCTGGGCTGTCTCTGTAAGCATATTTTGTCTGTATCTTACAACGTACATTACTCGAGGCCAACAAATTTGAAGAAAACTTTATCGAAATATTCGTGTCGAAAATGATATCGTTATTTTGCTGGAGTATAATAACGTTTTCGCTATCATATCGTTCTTTGATTTATTGGGCTTGTAGAATAAGCATGGTTGACAAACACTACCTTTTCATATTAACGTTAGTTGCTTACCACGTCCATATCAATACCGATATGACAATTTTATAACTACGATTGCATAAGATTTATTTCAAAGTGTTATCCATTAAATTTAGTTATAACTAAAAAATACCGTTATATATCGGCATTTATATATTTTTTCGTTATTTTTACGATAGTTCAAGATATTTCAAAATCAAGCCCGCAACAGACTCGCTTACATAGAATTTCCATTACGCTCTTGATATAAAAACTGGTAGCCAACTACGTTATTATAAAATGGTATTAAACGCCAGCCCTGACAATAAGTTAATTTTTACTTTTTTTAATTTAAAAAAAAAAAACAAGGATCCTATCTTATCAGCATTTCTTGTTACAGCAAAAACTCTCGCTGAATTAATTTTACCAGTTGAACAACGTATTGAAGAATTACAAAAATTCTTGCACGAAATCGATGCTACTTTGGAATATGAAATAGTACCCATAGATGATCCTTTTGGTCCCACAAAAAGTGATCCGAATATGGATATGATTGTTGTTAGCGCCGAAACATTACGGGGAGGAGAAAAAGTCAATGAATTGCGAGAACAAAATAAGTTAAACAAGTTGGATATATTCTGCATAGAATTGGTAGAAGCCACAGATAAAAGTGGACCAAAAGAAAATAAAGTCAGTTCTAGTAATACAAGAATTGATATCTTGGGAACACGTTGGAGACAACCAGAGGTAGGTTTGATTTATTTTAATCGGAAGTTAACAAATTAATTGGATTTCCATTTTACTTTTTAGCCAAAACCTCATTTAGCTCCTGAACCTTATATTGTAGGGTTAACTGGTGGCATAGCATCGGGTAAAAGTAAAATGACTCAAAATTTCCAAGATATGGGTGCCTTTGTTATGGATTGTGATAAAATCGCCCATGAAATTTATGAACCCGGTCAAGTTTGTTATAATAGAGTGGTTGATTGTTTTGGCAAAGAAATTTTGGACAATAATGGTCGAATAGATCGTACTAAATTGGGTCCAATAGTTTTTGCCAATCCTTCAGAATTAGAGAAACT
Organism: Delia radicum; assembly: GCA_021234595.1. Taxonomy (NCBI): domain Eukaryota; kingdom Metazoa; phylum Arthropoda; class Insecta; order Diptera; family Anthomyiidae; genus Delia; species Delia radicum. The sequence continues at coordinate 43,923,615 of CM037853.1, read as the reverse complement.
CAATAATATTGTATGGCCTGAATTAATGGCAGAAGTAAAAAGACGTATTAAGACTATAACCGAACAACATAACAAACCCCAGGTGGTGTTAGTGGAAGCAGCTGTTTTACTGAAAGCTGATTGGGATAAAGATATTCATGAAGTTTGGTCCATGATAGTGCCACCGGCAGAAGCTGTTAAACGTGTGGTAGAACGTAATGGTTTAACAGAAGAAGAGGCTAAACGCAGACTGGCCAGTCAATTAACTAACGAAGAAATTGTAGCTAGATCTCATGTGATATTTAGTTCATTGTGGGATTCCGATTTCACGTTAAAGCAAGCAGAAAAAGCTTGGAAAATGCTTATGGATGAGTTGAAACACAAAAAATTACCGACTTCAAGCAATTTGTAAAACGGCAATAGTCTAAGGGGAATAAATTCATTATGGTATTAGGGAAATTTAAAACAAATTTAAATTTAAATTGGACATAATGGCTTTGAAATTACTTGCAATTTCATATGCCTTAATAATTTAGCATTTAAACAAAGTTTTTTTATTGATATTTTAATAGTACCTGTGTTAGACAAACTCAATTTCTAATAATAATAAACTTGTTATCAATTCTTGTTTTAATTATTTTAAATTTTTATTATTTAATATGCTTGTCTGGTTAATTTATTATTAATAAAAATAAAATGAACTAGTACAAAATATTAATGACTTTCGCCCTTTTTGCCAGCAACACGTTTGAAATCATTCATTTTAGTGGTCATTATGGGTGAACCAATGAAACCTAAGTAATCCAATTGTGTTACTTCACCACCCGATTGATTATTTCTCACAAAGATTTGTATATTTTGTACACTTTGGAATTTGACAAAACGTAAATTAACAGGAGTCCCTTTATCCAAATCCTTAGGTTCCAAACTAGAGGTAAAATAGATTTTAAAGAAAATTTCTTAAAATACAATTTCATTAAACTTACGTTAAATCTTGTACGCTAGTCATAGATTCAGCCTGATCAAAATCAATAGTTCTTGGTTGATTAATAAAGATTTTGATTTCTTTGGGTCCCAATTGTGGAGGTGCTTTAAATTTCAATGAGTGAATTTTAACCAATTGATTGAATGTTATTGATAAAATCAATTGTTCGTCACAATCTGATTGTAAATAACCACCACTTGATGTTAAACAATGAATCATAGGATGATCATCAGCTTCATTCAGGCATTCACATTCTTGTTTCGATATAAATGTGTTAATTTCCATCTGTAAAGCATTGAGTGTAATGTGATTGTATAGTTAGAACGCAAGATGACTACTTACCAAACCTTGCCCGTAATCTTCTCCAGCTTCATCACCACCGCTTGTTCCAATGTGCTCTTGTATTTTCGCCTCTAACGCATTGACATCTGCACCTTGAATTCTATCAAGTTTTGTCTGGAATGACAAAATTTTAATTTATATTAATGTCTGTTAACTTTAAGTTTAATAATCAAATCTATGCAATACAGTAGGCAGTGACTGTCACGAATTAAAAAATAAAGAAAATATGCTTAAAATATGACGTAAAAAATGCAAAATATGCACTTCAACTGAATGCACTTAAAATACAAAATTATGGACTAAAAATCCAAATATATGCACTTTTAATTTGTCGATTTTAAAGGTCGTATTCATTCTTATTTTAGTATTAATTTTAAATCAAATTTTGATTTTTAAAAATATGCAGTTAAACGCAAAATATACAAAAAAAAACATGCAATAAAAATCATAAAAAAATTAAAAAATATGTAACTATGCAAATATATGCATTTATAACAAAATGTGCAACAAATTAATGCCATTTAGTTGCAAATTATTTGATACGAATACGTAATTGTTAAAAACCAACTTTGGGCTACTGACTGCAAACATTCATTTGCATGAAAGTCGCTGCCCTAATTATGAATATAAATTTTTTTATGAAATTACCTTGTAATTTATTTTTTTTTTTTTATTTATTAGTAATGGTTAGTGTTATTATTTAGATAGGTTAAACTCTTTTGGAGATTTTTACTGATATCTTAAGAAGCTTGCCAAATTATAAAAATCTCAATCTTTTTCTAAAAATTCAGGCTTAAACAATATAAACGACTTCCATTTGTTCGATAAAAAGAATGCAGTAAATAAATTATCCAAAATTTGAGGTCATACTAAAGCGTAGACACCGTCAAATATTTCGGCAAAAATGCACTTTAACGGGCGACACAAATAAATGTGACCCCCTCTGGAATAAAAAAAAAAAACGAAATTAAAAATTAGTGGCGCCGAGGCCAGCTGGGTCAAAAAACAAAAATGCGTATTTACATTAGGGTCACCATTTTTTTCTGACATGAAATCAAATGAATTCTAAAAACACCGAATTTACATTTACTATATAGAAAATTCAGATTAAGGGGAAGTTCGCTTGTAAACGTAACTTTGAGGTTATAAAAATTAACAAAATTTATATAAATAATTTCAGACAGTTTATGAAATATATTTTTCTGAATTAAATTATACGCAGAGAGAATTATGTTCATGATATTAATGCATTTTTGCATTAAATAAACGAAGTTTTGTTAGAATTCATCCATTAAAACTTTTCATTATATTAATGCAGATTTTCATAAAATTTTATGAAAAGTAGAATTTAAGATTAGTTTGAAAATAAGTGCTTCGAATCCGAGAATTTCAATACTTTAAAATCTTGGGTATTTTTGGGAAATTAAATATTCAAAACGAATAATTAAAAAGTAGTCAGTCTGCATATTTTTTAAAATATAACATACTTTTCCTTCATGAAAACTTCTTAAAATTTGAGTTTTCTTTAAAAATAAACAGTTTGATTTGTTGTTAAAGGCCTTTAGATGTTACACAGATGAAACATTTTTTTTTTTTGACGAGTTTTAATGATTTTTTTTTAACTAATTAAGTTTTTTCCACAAAGTGCATACAAAATTTCTTACATTTTATGAAAAAGATTTATAATTTTTATGAAACTTTTTTATTAAGCTTGTGAACTTTTAGTTAATATTAATTAAAAAGTTCAAGCGCTAGTTTTCTAGTGTTTCACGTTCATTTGCAGTAAGTTTTTGCAAATTTAATTTATTTTTCAACAAAAAACAACCGAGCGGAGGCTCGTGTAAATTTTTTGGCCAACTTAAGATTTGATGCCCCAATTTAATTAATCGCCGATTTTTTTTTAACTTAACAAGCATAGTTGTGGTCATTTTTTGTGCACCTTGTGAATACATTTAACACTTCTATACTTTCTAAAATTATTTAATTTTAAATTTAAGTGAATGTATCTATTACGATTAACGGCGAGCATATTGAATTCGTTGAAGTTGTGAGATGTCTAGGTGTTTTAATAGATAACAATCTAGAATTCGGTAGACATATTAACTAGTTAAGTTCCAAAATAAATTTTACCCTGCGTTGATTATATTCCCTAAATCTTTATTTGCTTCTTTCTATTAGAAAACGCATAGCACATTCATTATTATTGTCAAACTTATTATACTGTATTAAAGTTTTTTCTGGATGTAGTGTTAATGATTTCAATAGATGAAATTTACTGTTTAATAAAATAATACGTTTTGTTTACAAATTGAAGCCATATGATCATGTTTCGAGGCATATTTCTGATTTTTTGGGATTCAATTTTAATAATTTTGTTCGAATTCGTGCTCTCAAATTGCCCTGAATATGTACGTAGACATTCTATACTCTTGAACACTGCAAGAAAGCCTCAACTTTTATATCCCATTAGAAATTATATTATATCCCATTAGAAATTATATCATTTCCAGTTCGTGTAGCTAAGTGTTGGAACTATTTTCCCTAACCACTTAGACATTTTGATCTATCTTTAAAAACATTTAAGTGTGAACTTGTAGAATATGCTTCTGTAAATGATATTTGATCTGCAAAAAATTTTCAAAAAGTTTTAAAAAATTTTCATTTTAAATTTGCTTTTCATTTAATAAGATTTAACTTAAAAAACTTTAAAACGTTTTAAACTGTAATACATTTTGTTATGTGCGTTTATGCCATATTCTTTAATAATTCTTTTAAACTTTTTACTTTAATTTTTGTAACATAAACATGTTGTATACAAACTGTTTTATATTGTTAGAAAACAGGATATTTAAGGTTTTATAGTTTTAAGTGATATAATGAAGTTGATTGTTAATGTTGGTCTGCCAACTATATATGGCCCAAAGGGCCCATCTATTATGTTTTTTAGGGTCAAATTGACCAAATTTTAAAATCATTAAAAATCATACTATAACATGTTTGTTTGTCATTTTTTCTTTCAATATAACAAATTTATTACACTTTTAAGTGGTAATATTAAAAAATATTAACATTTAAAATAAAACATATATTGTGGGATTCATAATACGCTTCGTATTTGATGTATATTTACACAAAGCGTTTTTTCAGGTATGGAAAATAAATATAATTCGTTCGTTTCTTCGCAAATTTCACTTTCATTTCTCACAAAAAATATTCTTTTACTTATAAAATAGAATATTTTATTATAAGCAATCAAAACAATAACATTTTTCTCGTTTTTATTTTAAATGTTTAAAATATTCAAAAAACACATAAATTTTCAGGGTTGGCAAAACATTTATAACACTAATACGATGTTTACACTATATACGACTTTACATGTATCCGGCTATTAATTCTCAGGATTTTAAAAACTAGCCAAAACATTTTTTTGGTTTTTTATTAAAGAAAACTTATCAACTTTTGGGATTTGGTTGACATTTTCGTCAGCCCAAGGACAAGTAACTATAAATTTATGTTAAAAAAAATTCTTCTCAAATTTTAAAATTTTTTACACACTTCGAATGTACTTAGCAAACTTAACAAAAACACATCAAGTTTGTTCGCATACGCAAAAATTTGTACAAATTTGTACAAGTTTTTACTAGATGGTGTTCGTTTACACAAATACTTATTAAAAAATAGTAAAACGAGAGTGTAAGTGATAGTTTGATGCAAAAGAACTTACAAGTTTTTACTGGATACATTTTTACCAGTAAAAATTTGTAAGAAAAAAAACATATGATTGAAAAAATATGCTTGTATTTTTAGTAAACAAAAACAAATATTAAATTTAATTATAATTGTTTATGGTTTTAAAGTTAAAAATTTTAAAAAATTAACTATGGAAGAAGTTAAAAAGCATTCTATATTGTTTCTGGTAGACAATTTCAATTAACTTTTATCTTTTCCATAATGACCAGTTGATTTTTTTTTTTTAATATTTGATATTTAAAATCAACTGTTTTATATATTTTACCAATTCTTACAAATTTTCCGTTCGTTTACTTTTTTTGTAAATTTATCTTACTCTCTGTAATATTGTTACTGAGTAATTTTGACTGGACTTTACTGGAAAAGTAATCGAACAGACTTATCATAATATATTTAAATATTATGAAAAATTCTTAGGCTGAATTTTTCGGATGTCAGTTAAACTTGGATTAGTTAAACCGGTAACGAATTTTGTCTGCCATTTCCAAGTTTATTGTTGGTCTTTATCCAAATTACACAAAATAAACCACATTGCAGAAGCAATGTTCCATTTAAAAAATTCGTTAATCTAAGTTTAAAAATAATCTACATCCTCGGCCTTATAGTTTAAAACTTATTGGCGATCAAAGTTATAAGCGCTATATGGGAGTAAAAAGTCGATCGCTCAAAACGTGGTTTTTCTACATATAAAAAACTTGAATATGAATACTATGAAATGCATTTAAAAGAAAAGACTACGATCATGGTAAAATAAATTAAAATCGAAGCATACTTAGATGTTAGAATGTGAAAATATAATAATTCATATTTTTCACTTAGAATATTTGTATTTATGACCAAGTTTGAATTAATTTATGTATTTGTTTACGGGCTACTTATGGTCAGGTTGTATTTTTGCTGTAAATAAAACAATCTATTTTATCTTTTTCCTCAACGTTTCGTCAGGTTTGTTTCCGACTTCCTCAGGAGAATATTTATTAAATAAATTGTTTATTTTCCTTTCACATCGTTTTGAAAATTTAAAAAATATATAAAAAATTGGACTTCACGACACAAATAATTTAATAATTTTAAAAATAATCAAAAAAATGTAAATATCACAGAAAAAAACTAAAATTAATCTTAACACTAGTATTGCAGAACTTAACACGTCAATTTATTGCAACGGAAACACACACATTAATAAAATTTTTGACGAAATAGATGAAAATGAATATTATCAGTTTTATCTGTTTTAACTGAACCAGCAGTTTTAAGTATAGTTTTTTAACTTTGTTTTAAAATATTGGGTTTTTTTTATCCAAACAGGACAAAAGAGTTAATATACTAGTTACCATTTTAGTAAGTTTAATGGAGAATGAAAAACGGTTAACTTTTTGTACATAAAAAGGAAATTACATAAATAGTATAAAATAAAGTACTTTTAGACCAACATAAAGCCGTGTGTCCACTACCAAGTTTTCTTGCGAAGTTGCTTCCAGACTGTGACTTTCAGAAGTTTTTGTCGTGTAAACACGTATTAGAAGTCGACTTCCAGAAGTCACGACTTGCAGAAGTTACTTGCAGCAATTATGTGGAAACACGTGTTTGTTGCTTGCTGGAAGTAACTTGAACGACTTGCTGTGAACTACAAGTGTTTTGAAGACTTGCAGAAGAAGTCAGGAGGTATAGCCAATCTCATAGCATGGAGTCTTCGGTCCGCAATTCTTCAAGTAATGTATTTTGGAATATTAAATCTAAGCGCCGCAGCACCCAATTTTTCACCCAAACACTTCTTTTTTTTTTAATTTGTTTCTTTTTAATTAAATATGCTGCGATGGCAGCTGCCAATCTTATTTTGCCACAAGACATTTTTATACTGTCATTCATAAAAAAGCAAACTACTGCAAGCTGTACTCACATTGTGCGGAAACACGTCTGCAATTTCTTGCAGCAAGTTCGTCGTGATAACTTCTACAAACTACTTCTGGAAGCCGACTTCCGCCTGTTTCGGTTTGAGTGGAAACACTTCAGCAAATACTTGCAGAGGTTCTTCCGCAAGTGACTTGCTAGTGGTCACACGGCTTAAGACCTACGAAATCTAATTTTAATTGGAATCTGGTAGATTGTTGGAGTACGTTAACTTTTGTAAGATATTTTTAAAAATTTTTGGTAAATATTTGTATTGTATGGTTTTAGGAAAAAAAAAATTCCAAAAAATAATTTTCACTCCTCCCTAAAGTGTTTACTATAATAAGCTATGGGCCACAATTAAAGGATCTGAAAAAATTTACTATTTTAGAATTCGTGAGGAAATTTCCTTTCATTTGAGTACTAATACTTGTATGCAAACACGAGTTTCCGTTTTTGGTCCCAGGGGGCCTCGACGCCACTAATAATTAATTTCGGTTTTTTTATTTTTTTTTTTTTAATTTCCGTGTGGCAGCTAAATTTCAGTTTAGCTTGCTTTTTAAAATATGCTACTCCAACTAAAGTTATTGGGCAACATTAATATTACTCACCCGATTTCTATAAAAGATAAATGTAGGCATTGCAGAAACGCCTTGACTAGCAGCTGTATCCTGACACTTGTCCACATCAACCTTAAGGAATATAGCTTTAGGATATTTGTTGGGTAACGTTTCGAAGAGCGGAGCAATACGTTGGCATGGCCCACACCTAAAAGAATACCACAATTATTTCAACTGAAACACGAATTGCTGATTTTTGTTAAGCTCACCAAGTCGCTGTAAAATCTACTACAACTAAACGTATGCCAGCTGCTGCCAATTCCGTTTGAAAATGGGCTTCATCATTTATAACACGTACGGACATTTTTAATTAAAATATATTTTGTATAATTTTAATGAGAAATATTAACTATTACAGATTACTTTTTTTCTTTCTGTACAAGATGACATGCAATTTAGACTTAAGAAGTTCGTGAACGAACTAGTTCAATTGAACTACTCAACAAATTGAAAAAATTTTTGCAAATTAACCATTATTCGTTCTTGTAGTTCAATCGTTCACAAATTCTTTTTACTAAAGGTACTAGGACCGTAGCCATTGGGCAGGGGGGCCTGGCCCCATCTCAAAATGATTTGACAAATTTTTAAAAATGTAATTATAACACACATATTTTTGGAAGAAGGTATCTATACCACGGTCAGTGATTGCACATAAAATTTTATATAGACGCAATCGAACAAATAAAAACATAACAAATATTACATTATTCAAAAAAAACAGGGTCACTGGCGAAAGTTCAATACCAGAAACTGCGCAGTCTGATTCAGAAAAATTGAAAATTTACAATGTAGTTATGATTTTTAGAAAATACACTCATTCTTCTCTACCACGCCTTTCACGGTAATATTTTTTTAATTTAATTATAAAAATTTCAAAGAAAAAATGTAAAAAATTAAATAAAATATATATAAAAATGCAATTTTAAAAGTTGTATTCACATACGCCTGTTATTACATTTTTATAAAGTTTTTAGTGCTAAATGTCTGGAATATTTATTAAAACGTTCTGTATTTTCAAGATCTTTAAGAAACCCTTAATTGATGTATCCTCTTCATAATACATAAATTCTTCAACGATCTTTTCAATACAGGGTAACTAAAATTTAGAATTCTGTGCCATTATTACATAAAAATTTTTACTTTTCTGTCAATGTATTTAAAAACAAAATTAAAGAGTATGCCTGCTGCAACAATGTGTAAACTTTTTTATATATGTATATTAGATTTTTGAACGCCATTATATACTGGAATTCACTAGGGAAAATTTTTAATAGGATTAAAATGAGGAGTATATATATATTTATACAATATCTATTGTTATTTTTACATACATATATTTTATTTAATGTTTATGAAAATAGTTTAGTTTATGTTACGATTTGATTTATTATTGAATACTTGTAGTGTAGTATTTTTTAGTGAGTTGTATATAAGCCATATTTGGCCCGAAGGGCTTGATTTTAAATTGTATAATAAAATAAATAAATAAAAATCGCCAAAATAAAATTAAATTACACAATGTGGCCAACAGATTATAAAAAATTGTTCACATTTCTTGTTTGCGCAATAAGATTAAAAACCTTTTTTAACTTTTTCCAATCTATTGTATAAACTTCCAATATGACATACACACTGGTAATATTCTCCACAGTAGCACACGTTGCACAAGAATATTGCGTAGTGTATGGGTATCTTAAAGTCGAAAAATTGCTCGATAATACTTCTAGTGTATAGGTTTGCTTTATTTCAATAAATTTTCCATAAAATCGCAGAATTTTTGCTCTAGGAATTTTTTTTGAGCCTGACCTGTTTTTTTTTTTAATAGTTGACATCAGTGTAACCATTCACAATAGATATTACTTCAGTATATAACAAAAATGTGGCATCCCTTTGTATTAGCTGAACTGTCATCAGTGTTGTAAAATTTGATGTTTTTAACTGACTATTCGATTCTTCTCAATACTTTTAAAGGTACCCATCGGAGCTTCGAAAGAATTAATTCGATTTGAGCTCAATTCACAAAAAATGGAATTCAGAATTAAAACACGCTTATATATCATTCCATTATTCAATTCCCTAAGAATTCTTTTACTAGCTTCATTCAAAAATGTAATGAATTCCTAACTTGAATGAATTCAATAATATGTTCATTCAACATTTTACCAATTGAATGGATAAATTTTAGTATCATTCATTTGTTGTAGCCTAATTATAAGTAATTTGTTTTTCTTTTATGTAAACATTTCAGTTTAATTATGATGACTTTCGTTAATCATTTGATTAAATGAATGAAAGCTAATCATTCTTCATTCACCCTTTAACTAAATAAATTAAGAAAATTTTGAATCATTCAAAATAGAATTCAGTCATATTATTTAAAGCTTTTAATAATTAATCAAGGAATTCATTCGGTAAGAATGCTTTTTTCGGAATGAAATTTGAGTAAAATTTACAAAATGCAATTAAAGAATTCAGCATTTTCAACCTTTGTTACCCATACACTTAGCATTAAAATACTCGTCTAGTATGTAGACTTGGGGAATCTAGTTCCTTTGCGTCAGCGCTCTTTCTAGTTCAATTGATATCAATGAGCTCTTCTATTTCAATCATTCTTTGACAACTTCGTTCAATCGTTTGATTGATAATTTTTAAGCGAATTATTCATATTAGACACTTATTTTTATCATTAAAAAAAATTGAAATGGCAACATTGAAATAACAAAATTAAACTCAAAAGCAACATAAAGAAAAGAAATGTTACTCAAATGACAAAATAGAACAAAAAGAGCTAAAGACTACGAACTAGCTCACTAGTTCAAAGTAGAGACTAGTTCAATTGAACTAGGTCATTCACGAACTACACAACTCTACTACCAGCCATTAACAAATTTTTTTCAACTTATTAGAGGGTGTTTATTATATTTATAAAATAATCCTAGCTGTTGTTAAAATTAATAAATAAATCGTGTAATTTAAGTAACAGTTAGTAAAAAATATATAAAATATGTCTCGCCAAGTTACTAGATTAGACGCTAAGAAAGTGGTAAGTTTTGCCAAGAAGGCATTAATGATAATTTTTCATTTTGCAGTAGCATAAATTGTAGAAATTTGTAAAGTGGCCACCCTCGTTAAACATGAAATTCAATACACTATTACAGTAGAACCCCCTAGATAAAACGTCAACATTTGAGGAATACTTTGTAAAGAAATGGAAAATACTGCATCCAATCAACTAGCCCAGCAGCAGCAGCAAAACACGGACCAACCAATGAATTCAAACGCAAATGCAAATCAAATACAGGTAATACCCATGCCGGTCATGACCACAGCCGGTGGAGGGGCTCAGATAATTATAGGTCAACAGCCACAACAGGTATCGGGTTTGCAATCACAAGTTATTAATCTACAAGGCAATCAAATTATGTTACAACAACCCCAACAAACGGCACAACCAATGCAATTAATGCAATTGCCAGATGGACAAACGTTATTTTATCAACCAAATGTTATAAGTGGAGATAATGCAACAAATGCTTTGCAAGCTATACATCCGCAATTTATCAATATAAATGGTCAAATAATACAAATAACAGCAGCTTCACAACCTCAAGCAACTGCTAATACATCAGCTGCAGGCACTAATTCATTGTCACAACAACTAATAATGTTACCACAAACTACGGCCACTCAATTAGCAGCTGCCGCAGCAGCTTCCAATGCAACAAATACATCGGTTAGAGTGGCTACACCAACACCATCGACGCAAACACAGAATAACACTAACACAACAAATACGGCAGCGATACCAGCTGCAGCAGATTCTAATACAACGGCGGCGTTGAATGATGATGGACAAACACCTGAACCAGAGGAAGAACCACTTTATGTAAATGCTAAACAATATAAACGTATTCTTATACGACGACAAGCTCGAGCCAAATTGGAATCACGCATACCCAAAGAACGTTCCAAATATTTACATGAGTCTAGACATCGTCATGCTATGAATCGTGTACGCGGTGAGGGTGGCCGCTTTCATTCTGCACCAGAAAAAGGTGATCTACAGCAACTAGGGGCGGGACATGATGAACAACTTTCGACACAATTATCAAGAGCTTCAGTACCTAGAGCTCCGCCTAGAGTAATTGCGCCACATCAAACCACAACACCCAATATAACAATTACCGCCATTAAGTAACACACACAAGCGCTCTTAGGAGCGCCCTTTGAAATTAGCCAAAGTCCCGCCCCTTTGTATTCTTATAGAACATAAGAACAAAAATAAACTGTAAATACTTTTTAGCCATAAGTTAAGTTTAAGTTTTAAAAAAAGATAATAGTAAAACAATATTTATGGCTGGACAAAAAACAAATTATGCTCTTTCATCCTACCTTCCCCCTTTTGTATAGAATTCGGAATTTCTTGCACTCACTTATGGAGCTTTCGTTACACAAATGTTACGTGATTTAGAAAATGTTGAAGATGTTAATAAACAACTGGAACGTATTGGTTATAATATGGGTATGCGTTTAATTGAAGATTTTTTAGCTCGTACCTCGGCTACACGTTGTTTGGAAATGCGTGAGACGGCTGATCGTATACAACATGCATTTCGCATTTATCTTAATGTGCAACCCACAATTACTAATTGGTCGCCAGCTTCAGATGAATTCTCACTACAATTTGAAACGAATCCCATAACAGAATTCGTAGAATTGCCACCAGATCTAACCAATTTAAGGTATAGTTCCATTATAAGTGGTTGTATTAGAGGTGCATTAGAAATGGTTCAGCTGGAAGTGCAATGTTGGTTTGTACAGGTATTAAATATTGTTCATTATTTTTATCTCACGTATTTAAAGTATGTTTTTTAATTATACTTTCTAGGATCAATTGAAAGGTGATAATGTTACTGAGATACGTGTCAAATTTATAAGACGTCTTGAAGATGCTATACCAGCTGGAGAGGATTAAGATATAAATTTATAAAAATGCTCTGTATAGCAGAAAGATTAATATGTATTTATATTAGTAGTTCTTGTTTAAGCTTCATTCCAAAATGATTTTATTTTATTGAGAAAAAAAAACGTTTCAAACTTTGTATATTTAATGCTCTCCCAACAAGATCTTATCTTACAACATAACATGAACATGTTAAAATAAAGATAATATAAAGGACTTTCGAAATGTTTTTTATTAAGGGCGAGTAAGTTTTCTAAAAAAAACTAGAGTTTAGCTTTAACCACAGATATTTCTATATAAATTTGGCATTCACAACTGCTTTAGCCCTAAACTTGGCTTATTGTTGTCCAGAAGTTTAGTTTGTTTTTTTTTTAATTATTCTTTTTTATTACATATTTTTATAATAAAAATTTTAATTATGTATCTTTTGTTATAATAACAGCTAAATAAAGAACTTGAGGAACAAATCTGAAATGGAGAAATATGTGCACTAAGAAAAAACTGGTGGAATATTATTGAAGTGCTTAGTAATTATACAACTACATAAGTTTCAAGTTAGTTTTATAAATTTCTTGTTTAGAATTATTTTACTAGGCTTGTATATATTTAACAAAAAATTGTAAATATTTTACTAGAACTTTGTAAAACTAACTTGAAACTTGTGTAGTTGTATAATTACTAAGCACTTCGATATTCCCCCAGTTTTTTCTGAGTGTACATATTTTTCCATTTCACATTTGTTCCTCAAGTGCTTTTCTGACAAGTTTAAAAACAGATTTTTGCAATCATATGATATTCCTATCAATAATTTTTTGGTAATTGTTGCTTTTATAAATTCATATTTTTTATTAATGTTTTCCCCCTTTGCAGATTCATTCCTGTTGTGTTCCTGTCTAAAAATACGCTTTGAAAATCAATTAAATTTTGTACTCAATAAATGCAAACAAGAATTTATAAAAAATTAAACAGTTAATTATTTATATGATCACAATCTTGCTAAATCTCTAATGGAGGATTCATGTAAGGTCTCGTTTAATAATTATGTAATAAAAATACAACAATGTTTATGCTGTATACATCTTTACACGAATACGCTCAATAATTATTTACAAATTGTTTAGTAAAGTAATGTTAAGTCTTATTTAGTTCATTTCAGATTTGTTGTTGAAATGTTTGTATATTAACCCCCCTTTTCCAAAACTAATTTAGCTATAATCAATGCGGTTTTAAATTTTAATCATAGACAAGAAATGTTTTAGAAGGAATTTACTTTTAAGCCATGAATTTGTAATTTTAAAATTGATGTTTTTTTCAGCTTTATGCCGCTCCTGTGCTTATAATATAAATATGCAACGACAATTTACAACAAAAATAATATTCATAAAATATTACTTCAATTTGTGAATTGAATACGGGTAATTTTTATTACAATAAAAAATATGTTTTAAGGCACAAAGATGTTTTAATACATAAATTATAAAAAATGGCATGAAACAATATTTATATATAGTATTTGGCATGTAGCTAATTATAATTGACACTATAAACTATGTTAAATAAGCAACAAAACAGTTAATAATTACAAACAACAAATTTAACAATCGTTGGCGCGAAAGATTTTTAACACTGCTATCGAATCTTTAAAAATTAAATAGCATTTACAAACAATATATATTTTTATTTAATAACAATTTTGCAGCTTATAGCTTGTATGAAAAGTCCAAAAATTTTACGTTTAAAAATGTTAACTTATTAAAACTTAGAAACTATAATTATTAAATGTACTCAGAATGATAATTTCCATACGATGTAAATTCATACAGCTCTCCAGCAAAAGAGTAATGCCTACAAAACATATTTTTACAGGCTACAAATCCATAAGCAAAAGTGTTTTATAGATTAATCAACATCTAAAGAATTATATTTAGAATGCTCATTCTTCCTGTGATAAGTCAATGTTACATTCGTCGATGAAAATGCCAATTTAGAAGACAAGAAATCTTTGTTGTGTTATTTCTATTTTCTAAGCTTTGAGCAGTTTTGAAGACGCAAACTGTGCAAATTCGCATTGTATGAAAAATAGCATCGTGAGTTCCTTTAACCCTCTAATGCCCGAATTTTGTTTTGCAATGAAATTCATACCATGTATTCGTCTCGCAAAAAAAATAATAATTTCCCTTAAAAAAAATGTTTTTCGCTGACTACTTTCGGCGATATGAGCAAAAATAATTTAAAATTTATCTCGAAAACTAATGCAAGTAAAACAAAAGTTTGTACCAAAAATTATTGCTCTTACCAAGACATAACCACAATCCAAAAATAAACTTTTTTGTGCTTCGTTTTAAGAAGATATGGCGATTTTCGCTTTTTGCAAAATGCGAAATAGGGCGAAAAAGTATCTTAACTTCAATATTTTTTGTTCAAACTTTAGACTTTTGCTACTATTACTGATTGTCTTCTCTATACCAAATTTCAAAACGATCCGTCCATTACTTTATAAGTTAAGACAATGTCCTTTAGAGATATCCTTATAAAATCCTGTTCGTCCTTGAAGAAAAATAAGGACTGATTACTAAAGGTAATACTTCAATCTTACTTATACTTAATTTTCAAGAGTTTTAAATCAACTTAAATAAGTGTTTTAGTTGTTGGAAATCTCAGTTAATTAAAAAATAATTATTTTTTGAATTTTTAAAAAATTCGAACTTTAAAGCTTTCTCGCGTTTTAACAGTGCACTGAATACGAACACTTTTTTCGCAAAACTTTTAGCTAATTCACTTTTATATCGAACTATATCAATTTCTAAGTATAAAACACTCATTCGAAGCATTTGGGTTCAATTTTATAAACGATGACAAATGTCATCGTCAGGCGTTAGAGGGTTAATATATTTTTAAAGAACTTGTTACATAAAAACAAAAGAACGAAAAAAAGAGCCGGTTAACAAACCGGCATTAAACAAAATCGTTGACAAAGCGATTGATTGTAAAATTGTGTAACAAATTTTTGAAAAATGTTTATGCTTTAAATACTTTAGACTAGTATGATTAAAGTTAATTATTTTGATTTTGGGGACAAAGCATAAGATTTAGATTTTTACGTGTTAAAACTTTACGCAAAGCTTGCAAAGTTTTAATACATATAACAACACAGCAACCATTGGCAACTCCTTCCGCAGGACTTTTACAAGTACAACTAGTACCTTTAACTGCTGTTGTATTAGTCGGAGGTGGTGGCATCATTTTTGTATCAGTCGAACAACATGAATTTCTATTATTAAGATTATTCTGGGCAGGAGGTGGATGATTTGGAGCTGAACAACAATTGGATTGTGTAATTATGGGTTTTGATGCGGACGAACAGCACGATGAAGAAGTAATAGTTTTTGTAGTTTCAACCGAACAACAGGATGATTTCATATTTGAAGACGTTTGTGGGGAAGTTTCCTTTGCACTATTGTCACCACCACCACAGCACCCGCCTTTGCCATTACTACGACTGCCCATAGAAGCAAGATTTTGTAATAACATGGCCACGTCTTCTATATTTTGATTCATTTCTGTTTCACGTTTACTTAATGTTTTAACAGGTTTTTTATTTGACGAACTGCAACCAGATTTTGTTGCAGTTTTCATATTTTGATTTTGTGGTGGTGGTTTTTTACCACATGGTTTATCTGACGAACAACCACCTTGGCAATTTTTAGTTTTATCACATTTACAGTTGGCACAACTACAGATGCCAGCATCTGCGGTAATTTGTTTTAGGGTGGGTTTATTATTACGCAAATCCACTTCTATAAGACCTGTACCATCTGTGGGTACATCATCAGCTTGTTGCAGAGTTTCTTGTAATAAACTAGTATTATTATCAATAGTCATTAGAATATCATTTAGTAATGATTCAGTTTCCATATCAGCATCACTACTATAATCGGTACCTCTTAATAAATCCTCAATATTCTCTTGCAAAGGCATAACATCTTGTGTTATGGTGGCGTTGGAGGAGGAGGGAATTTGATTGTAAATTATGCTTTGGCTGCTATTATTAATACTGTTTGATACATCATTATCAATTTCCATAGGTATGTTAGGATTTACATTTAGATTAACACTTTCCCTCATCATATATTGTGATTTTTCCACAGACATAGCGTTAGAATAATTTAATTGTAAATTGACATAACTGGGAACTTCTGTGGGTATGGCAACACAGGCTGGTGTTACAGGTGCCATAGGTAATATTGGATTAGACACCAAAACCCCCGCATCTATCCAGGGTGTTGGTATTTCTTCCTCGGCGGCATAGGCAACTTGAAAAGCTTGTGAGGTTTCTGGTAATGACATGCTTTCAATTTTTGGTGCCAAGGCGGTATATTGGGAATTTTTTATTTCCGGCTGCTGCACTGAATACAAATCATTAATATTACATTCTATAACTTCAGATTTAACTAACGATGATGGAGGATTTGCTTCCTTATTATTTTCAGTGCCATCGTACTCACTACTATTATAAGTGGAATTAGTTTCTTCCGTATGTGTCGATAAATTCTCCAACTCTTGTTTAACCAATCTTATATCTTGGAGATCTTGATCATTGTTGTTAGTTCGGTTACATTCAGTATTTTTACTTTTTAATTTAGTTTTACGTTCTCTTGGATTACGATGATTTTGCGTTTGTTTTTGATGGGTTTTCTTGTGTGATTTTAAACTGTGTGACGTGCTAAAGGATTTTTGACAACTTGTCTCTTCACACGGATAGGGTCGTTCTCCCGTATGTGTCCTTATGTGAGTTTTTAAATGATGTGAAGCTGTAAAGGCTTTACCACACGTATCCTCCGGACATTTGTAGGGTCTCTCTTGGGTATGAGTGCGCATGTGCTTCTTTAAATCACTTAAAGTAGTGAAACATTTTTGACACTGGTCACAGTTGAAAGTTTGTCCATTATGAAGACGCAGATGAGCATGAAGTCTAAAAATAAAAAAATACAAAATTTTAAAATTATTTTTTACTTATAAACTTGTCTTGATGAAAAATATACGAATTTAAAATTTTAGATTGGTTTCACTTTAATCTACACTCACA
Organism: Delia radicum; assembly: GCA_021234595.1. Taxonomy (NCBI): domain Eukaryota; kingdom Metazoa; phylum Arthropoda; class Insecta; order Diptera; family Anthomyiidae; genus Delia; species Delia radicum. The sequence goes on along the minus strand of CM037853.1, from coordinate 43,905,997 downwards.
GAAATAAACATGTGCTTTTAAAAAAGTGTTTCAGTTGAATCTACTGCAAATTACAGTTAAAACAACGTTAATTTCAGTTAAAAAGGCGACAAATGTAATTACCGTGTTGTCGATTGAAAGAAAGCGTGGAAGTGGTTGTGAGCATGGCCAAAGTAATCTAAATATAGCGGAAAAGGTAATAGAAGCTTTTAAAAAGGAACTTAACATTTCAACTAGAGCAATCGCATGTAAAATCAATAAATCGCAAAATTTTGTTCAGAATGTCAAAAAGAGTAATCGACTCAAGTGTTATAAAGCTCAGGTATGTCCAGACAGGAATGCAAAACAAAATTTATCAGCAAAAAACACGCAGTCGACGCCTTTACGAAAAACAATTAACAAAATACAGTGAGCCCTCGGTTAACGAACACAATTCGCTCCAGAAGCGTGGTCGTTATGCGAAACGTTCGTTAAGAAAAACCATTATTTCCAAATATATCAGTGCAAAATAAAATAATGCGTTCCAAGTCGGAAAAAGTACACACTAACATACTTCAACATCAATATTTATTGAAAGTAATATAACATATATTTATCAACATTTTTAAGGAACTGAATATAGGACGAAATGAGACAATCTGCAATGGAGAAAACGAAAAAATTACAAAAAAAATAATTTTGTATGATACCTGGACGCATACCTAGTTCTTCTTTAACAAAAAACTGTCTAGAGTCGTTTGTTGTTGGCGACGCTTCAAATTTTGTTGAAAATGTGACACAGCATTATCATTGAATAAATCTGTTGCGCGTTTAGCCACTGTCTGATTGGGGGTGATGCTTTTTAATGTTACGTTATACTTTCACAAAAAATAACAACACGTCTTCTTAATTGTATGAACACAAGTGATGCTAAAGCTAAACACAAACAGAGAAGTTTTATGCGCAATTCGGTAGTTCCCCTTTTTTAACAAAATCAAATAATGAACATGTCATGTATGTCTCAACACGTCTTCTTAATTGTATGAACACAAGTGCTGCCAAAGCTGAACACCGACAGAAGTTTTTCGCGCAATTCGGTATTTCCCATTTTGCGTTGGTCGTTATACGAAACTTTGTTCGTTAAGCGAAAATTTTTTTTTTTTTTTAAATGTGTTCATTGTGCGAAATGTTCGTTAAGCGAGGCGTTCGTTAACCGAGGGTCGACTGTATAATGGTGATGCTCCAGAGCAATGTAAACAGAAAATTAAGTCCAAATTTCCAAAAAAAATAGCTGGTTTTGCAAGCAATTTGTTCTTATGGGAGAAAATCAAGTCCTTTCTTTACAACTGGTACAATTATTATTATTAAATGCTTTTACGCCAAATTATCGGCGCATAGTGCCATTAGAAAGTTTCTCCATTCTTGTCTGTTCTGTGCCATTGTCCTTAGTTGTTGGTCATATTGTCTAAGTTCTTCTAACAAGCTGCGTCGCCAACTTCCCCTTGGTCTTCCTCGCCTTCTTCGGCCTTGGGGGTTTCACTCGAGTACTTCTTGCCCTATGTCGTCAGTAGGTTTGCGCAATGTGTGGCCTAGCCATTTCCATCTTCGTTCTGGGATTTCGACTTCTATTCGTTTTTGTTTGCATCTGCGGTATAGCTCTTCGTTAGAGATCCAGTTGTTAGGCCACCATATTCGAAGAATATATCGGAGGCATATGTTTACGAAGCATAGCAACTTGTTGTTCATTTCTATTGAAGACAGCCAAGTTTCACAACCGTAAAGCAGTACAGATTTTACGTTTGTGTTAAATATACGGATTTTGGTGCTTGTAGAGATAGAATTGGAGCGCCAAATTTTAAACAATGCTGCAAAAGCCCCTTTAGCCTTTTTAATTCTTTGTAGAATGTCAGTACGTGCTCCGCCATCGGCTGTTATTTGGCTTCACAGGTAGGTGAATTCGTTTGTTGATTCGATGGGTTGCCCTGCTACATTAAATGATTGTTCTTCCTGTTTGTTGCTCATATACTTTGTCTTGCCTATGTTGATTTTTAAACCAACTGGATCAGCAATTCGTACTAAATCATTTATTTTTGACTGCATATCAGATTTTCTACTTGAGAGGAGAACAATGTCATCTGCGTATACAAGGTCGTTAAAATGTTCCATTTTGATAGGGTGCCAGATGATTGCGGTTATTAAGACTTCATCGATCAAAATTTAAAACAAGAGTGGGGATAAAATACATCCTTTCCGTACTCCTGCCGTAACATTTATTGCCTCTGCCAATCGGTTATTATGCCGCACTCGACACTGAAAGTTTGTGTATTGCGACTTAATAAGATTACACAGCTTTGGCGGTATTCCCCTGTGTTGCAAAGCTGCTCATATATTGTTGTGCCTTATGCGGTCAAATGCCTTTTCAAAGTCAATGCGAACTAGGTGTAAAGATTCATTTATCTCATTTATTTGCTCCATTATTATACGTAAAGTAGCAATTTGATCTATGCAGCTTCTTTGCGGCCGGAAACCTGCTTGTTGTTTTCGTAAAGTTTAGTTGATCTTGGATTCGATACGGTTAAGTATAATTTTGCAGAAAATTTTGAGACAGCTGCACAGTAGCATAATTCCGCGCCAGTTATTGCAGTCGGCTACCTTTTTTCGGAATTTTGACGATAACACCCTGTATCCAATCAGATGAAAATATTTCAGTTGTCCAAATTTGCTTGAAAAGTGGAAATAGTATTTTAGAAGATTCAATGGGATTTGACGAAATGACTTCAATGTTTAACCCATCAATTCCTGGTACAATAAATGGTGAAATTTATAGAATTTGGCAGACAGAAAAGTGCATGAAAGTCTCGTGCAAAAACTAATGGGACGAATTCGAAAAAAGTTTGATGTTTTGCTTCCCAATCGACTTTTAAATATTTTTTTTTTTTACATAATAAAATAAAAAAAAACTTCAAAAGCTATCTGGATATTTTTTTATTTAGAAAACAATGTGGTTCGATCTTATTTATTTTAACCTTTAGTTCCACTGAACAAATCTGACAGCATTTTCTTTTTAATGCTGTTTATATTTCATAAAAAGAAAGCAGTTAATTGTGTTTTTATTTAGAAAAAGCACAAAAAATACAATTATTTTGCTTTAAACGATTAACCGATTAATCGCCAATTATGACGATTAACCGACTCGAATAAACTTAATCAATTTAAGCTATTTTTCGAATAATGCCTTAACTGGTTAATCGCCTAGGTCGAACACTAGTTTTAACCTTATACATTTTTTTGCACAAAAATTAAAAAATGTATTTGCTGTTTATAAACTAGAAATTCCAGTGAACAAATTTTGTATATGATAATTGCAAATCTATTGAAAATTAACTGAAATATTTAAAAAAGAACTTAAAATTTTAACTAATTTTTCATAAATTTTCCTTTAAATATTAAAAAAAAAAAAAAAACAGCGACATGATTCAAATAAACTCAATTTCGAAAAATTAAGCAAAATATACGAAAAAAGTGGCAAATGATGAAAATATAAAATTCACGATATTTCATTTCATTTATTTATTCATTCAAAAACCAAGCCCATAGGGCCAAATATGGTTCGTATTCTACAATAAATTTTTACAAAAAATAATAAAATAAGTTTATAATTTAAAGAAAGGCCTAAAATAAATAAAATTTAAACTAAAGTTTAACGGTCCAAAATGTAGCAATAAGATTATCAAATTAAGTAGACGATTAAAATATAAAACAAAATATATAAAAAAAATATGAAAAATTATCAAAATTATAGTGAGTGATTAAAAAACTGCCTTAGTTTGCGTTTAAACGTAACACTTGCAACAACAAAGCTTTTAAGAAATCTAGGTAATGAATTCCAGACTCTAGTTATCCTCACATTAAAGGATCTCTCGAATATAGAAGAGTTAATACGTTAAAAAACTATTATAAAATTCTCAAAAGAAAATCCAACACAAACGGAGAGCAGGGTTGCCAGATTTTTTTGAGCTCCATCGCCAAACCGGATGGCGATGGAGAACTTTACAATCACTTGATTGCGCATGCATGCTGGTGTTGTGTATGGGCCCCTTAAGAATATTACTGCTAGTACCCGTAAATACCTCCAAAGCATAAACTAACTGGTACATAAGAAGAGCACTAGCTACACGTTTCCTTAGGCTCTATGAAACAAGACCCCAATGAAATAAGTCCCCAAACCAAAAATGAAATAAGGCCCAAAAAATTTCTAATAAAAAAAATTGGGGTCTTATTTCATTTTTTGGGGCGTTATTTAATTTTTTTTTTTTGACCTTATTTCATAATGAAATAAGGCCCCAATTTGAGAAATGAAATAAGTCTCCAAATAATATTTTTGGGGTGTTATTTTATTTTCTTAAAAATCAAAATTTTTAAGGAATGTAAGCAACCAATCTCATTCAAAGCACACAGAAAAAACTTTATTTCGCGAAGCCGCCTGCCGCGTTCTACGGAGAAAAGAAACCCTTAAGAGCGGCCGAAGGCCGCCACCCAGAAGAACTTGTTTTTCAAATCAGATGTCGAATCCGTTGAAATCTTATATTTTTAAGACATCAAGTAACATTTATTTGACCTGTCATAACTTTTAATGTCCCAAAATACCAACCCAAGATTTATTGTTTTTTAATGATTATTTTTTTAAAAGTCTATTTTATTAAAACTTTTATATTAGTATATATATGGCCGTATTTATAATGAAAAGTTAGTTGCTGCTAATACATCGCACACAACGATGTACTAACTAGTATACCGATTGGCCTTAGTAGCTAGTTGGTACAGAGTTTATTTATAATCACTTTTCTTCTGTCAAATAAATATTAAAAAAACAACTCTGAAAATTGTGATGCCATCATATTTTTTTGTAATAATGCCACCTGTTTTAAAGAAAATCAACTTTGTTGTTTACATTTCAATTTGAGTTTTTTCCCTCATTTTATTACTGATGTGTTTTTGTATAAAAAAAAATTATTTGCAACGAAAATATGGAAAAAAAATGTGTAAAAAGATCTGCAAATTGGGATCAGGACGAAAAGGTAAATAGTTATATATATTTAATATTGATTTTATATAACAGAATATATTTTCAGGATCTACTTTCAAATCTGGTGCTGGACAAGCTGGACATAATTGAAAATTCCAGAATTGACACGAATACAAATAAAAAGAAAAAGGAGGCATGGAGCACCGTCACCGAATTGTTTAATAAAGTCTCGAAAAATGTTAGAAGTATGGACCAAGTCCAAGCTCAGTGGCGTAAATCAAAATCTGCGGCAAAATCAAAAAATTCGTTGTTCATGAGACAAAAGAATCAGACTGGAGGTGGTCCAGCACCAGAACCTTTAACAATTATTGAAGAGCAGTTGGTTTCCAGACTGCCTTCACATTTTGAGATCGACTCTAACATTTACGACAGCAATTCTCAAAATATCACACCGCCTTTAGAGAAAATGGAAAACACCATGTGCTATATATCTAGCGAATCGGAAGTGATTGAATTATCCCCTTCAAAAATGAGAGATAATTCAATTACAGAACACACAAAAGTGGATAACTTAATAGAACTTGAACCAGAAACTCCGAAGCCAAAAGTGCTTAAAAGAAAGAAAGACGATAAATGTGAAGAAAATTTGAAAAGAATAAAATTACTGGATATCAGTATAGAGCTAAAGAAATTGGAAATGGAATGTACGAAAAAAGAATTTGATGAAAAGAAGAAGTTGTTAGAATTACAAATGCAAGAAGAACATGAACTTAAAAAAGAAAAGATTAAATTTGAAATACAAAACTTAAAAAAAACTGGCTATTTTACATAAACTGTAACTGCTTCCATGTAGAGAATCGAATGTGGCCAAAACCGCATTTTTCCCATTTTTGAATATCTCGAAAACGTCGGTCTGAGAATTATACACCTGTGTTATCTTTTTATTGAACTGTTTTTTTTTAATGAATTTTATTTTATTTATTTATGATTGTTTATTTAGTTTAATGTTGTTGTATTGTACATGAATAAAAAGTTACAACATGAAATAAAAGTTACACGTGGTGATGTTTTAAAAGTTTTGTTGAATATACAGAGCACGATGAATATTTTCATGTGATGAATAATCTTGTACGGTTTCGGAAACTGTGTTTTCGGTATTTGAACCAGCGATTTGGAGAACGACGGCGTACTTCACTTCTTAAAAGGTCCACATCATTTAATTGGTCAAGAATTTCCATTATTATTAAATTTTTTGGTATTTTTTCGCAAATTTGCACACAAATATTTTTATTGTATTTTTCACTTTTGTTTACAAACTTATTTTGACACAAAACAGCTGATTTTCAAACATTTAGTAAGTGTTTGACAGTTCGTTAACTAGAGTTTAAAAGGTGGATAAGAAATTTATTATAAATAGAACTCATGATAGACGCTAACTAATTTTTCATTATAAATACGGCCGATAGTGTCCAAACGTTAAATAAACAAAAGATAAAAAACAATCAATTAGCTGCTTAAATGACAAAGCTATGACTGGTCAAATTATATTACTTATTGTCTTAAAAATACGATTTCAACGGATTCGACATTGGATTTGTAAAAACAATTTTTTCTGTGTGGGGGCCTTCGGCCGCTCTTAGGGTTTTTTTCTCCGTAGAACGCGGCAGGCGGCTACGCGAAATAAAGTTTTTTCTGCGTGCGACACAAAAAAACAAAATATCAATTCGTTTGCTATATTTTTTTTTGGGTACAAGAATAATCTTCCAGTGAATATTGTTTAAAATTGTTCTTTAGTTAAATATTTTTAATGTTCATATTTACAGGATTCATATGGTATTGCCGTCATATAGCTGAGGATTCTATGCAGGTATATACACAAAAACTATGTATTAATTAGGAATAAAGAAATATTTTAAAGTAATAAAGAGTCCGCCAAATAACTTTTTTTGTTTTTGAACTCGTGAACCAATTGGACTTTGTATGGCGTCATACCAAGGTCTTTATGCAAAATTCGTCTCAATGATGTCTCCGAAATGTTCAATTGTTGAGAATGACGGTGAATTGATGTTGATGGCGCTTCACGCACACTTTCTGCCACAGCACCAATATTCTCGGGTGTACGCACTGTTTTTGGCTTTCCACGCTTTGGTTTATCGATGAGGATGCCAGTTTCTTTCACTTTTTTCACAAGATAACGAACATACGGACCATATTCGTTCAGCGGAACGATAAAACTAATTATTTGTCAAATCAGACATGAGCTAAGTGTTACCATTCACGAAATAAGCACTAGTTGAAAAAAAACGTTAGATGGCGTACCCTTTATATATTTTTTTTTTTTTTTCTTAATTGGGGCCTTATTTCATTTTCGAAATGGGGCTTTACTGCATTATGAAATAAAGCCCCAAAAATTGCGGCGTTATTTCATTTTATTTTGAGGTTTCGTTTTATTTGGTTGGGGGTTTATTTCATTTTTTTTTTGGGGTATTGTTTCATAATGAAATAAAGCCCCAAAAAATGGGGAGTTATTTCATTTTTGGTTTGGGGACTTATTTCATTGGGGTCTTGTTTCATAGAGCCGTTTCCTTACATGTAGAGGCAAACAAAGATCAAGAGACTATAATCGTCTCAACGTAGCATTCACTCGAGCACACACGTAATCAACGTGTTTCGAAAAACGTAACTTATCATCTACAAGAACACCCAAACACTTCATTTCAGAAATAAAGTTGATACTAACACCTCCCAACGATACACTTAAATCGCCAAAACCGAAGCACATAGCCTTCGTTTTGTTAGCATCGTTTGCTAGGATTTATGTCAAACTCATTTGAGTCCATCCACCGTGCAATCTGAACAAGGTAAAATTCTATGTTTGCTCCAAAACATCAAAGAATTGTCTTTCTCCAGAAAATAAAATCTGTACATCATCTGCATATACAAAAGTTTCAAAACAGTTATTATCTATTACATCAATAAAATCATTCAAATAAATTATAAATAAAATAGGACCAATTACCGATCCCTGCGGAACACCACTGGTAACCTCCAAAGTACAAGAGTTCCTATCTCCAATCGAGACGAACTGCGATATGAGCTTAGAAGTTTGCAAGCGGATTTAGAAAAATTAAAATAACTACATAATATAGTTATCAATCTAGAATGCACAACACTATCAAAAGCCTTAGATAAATCCAAGGTAAAAAACTACAAATGAAAAAAAAAAATTTGGATTCAGTGTAGTTTAGTGGATTAAAAAATATTTACTTTAAAGGCAAATTCTTCAGAAAAGTTGAAAATTGTTGAGTAGCGTAATTGAAATTGATTTTTCAGTTTTCCGTTGCCGTTGCTATTTTGTTCATTATTTTTTCCGTTACGGGTTTTCCTTTCCGTTACACAGAAAAAATTATGGGCCAAAAATATCTAAATAATCGATTGTTTGAATATCAATGGCAATTTAAACAATTTTTTTAATTCATTCAATTAAAAAAATTATTGAATTTTCTAATATATCCATACAGTGTTGACAACATGTAAACAAAATTTTTAAAAATTTGCCAAACTATTTTTTTTTATTTTATTTAGATTAAACAATCAAACAAAGGTTTAATTATATCAATATATTATTTAATTTGTAAATAAAAAGCAAAAAAATTGCAAATGATTAACTTTTAATAAGTTGAATAGTTTACCGATTTCAAGTACCGATTTCAAATAATCGTAGTTATTTCACTAGAGTTTGCAACACTCTTTTTGTTGAGATATTCGTGTACGCACGAAAACTTAATTTAGTTTCATGTTTTATCTGCGGTAATAAAAGTGCACATGTGGATTTAAATAAACCTTATCGAAAAAGGACAATTAAACTATTATTTTTGTAAATAATTAAATTTTCAATAAGTATAAGTGTCATTAAACTATCATTTTAAAGTTGTGTGTGATTTTTTTAAGAAAGCAATTCAATTACAAGAAAAAGTTCAAGACAAGACAAGCAAAACAAAAGTTTTGTCTTTACTTTTATTTGTTTTCTTATAATACATTTTTATATTAAAAAGCTTTAATTTCATTATAAATAAAATGTCAATTTAATTTACAAACCTACATTTCTTTTTTTATTTAATGGGGGGGGGGGGGGGGGGCATATAACAAAAATAAAAAATACGAGTTTTCAATTAAAACTACCATTGCTTTCTTCTCAAGTTTCAATTAAAGTTTTAATCAATTTAACTAAACTTATTAATTGAGGTTGTAAAGAAAAATAATAGGTCCATTCGTTTACACCAAATTTTGCACAAATTTGTACAAATTTGTACTGCATTTTACTGAAATGCGTTCGCGTACACATAAATTTGCAAAAGAGAGCATCTACTAAGAGAGTAAAGTGACATTTGTCAGAAAAAAACCTGCAAATTTTTAATGGAGAAATTTTTTTAACTAGAATCAAAATTAAAAGTCATGTACAAACTAAACAGGTCTAAAAGCTTCCCCAAAAGTTTATTTAATAAATACAATTGCTACGAATTTATAATTATTAAAATGCAATGCATCAAGTACCAAAAACAATATATTCTGGGTAGTCTAAATAACACTTATTTTACAACACTGAGCTTTTTAGCGCTCATATGTTTGAATTAACCTGCAAGTTTTTGCAATTTTTCCGTTCGTTTACTTTTTTGTGCAAGAGAGTAAAATTTTCATTTTGATCAAAATTTACTCATCTACTGGATTTTACTGGAAAAGTAAACGAATGGACCTAATAACACAAAATCGCTAACTCACAAAATTTGGGAAAATAGTGGAAATTAGATTACATATGATTTTCTAACAATTGTGAATTGTTGTGTTGTTTGTCTTAGCTATCTTCTGCAATTACAATTAAATGTAAAATCGACCCCGTGTAATTGAAACTGGTTTTAAGCCACAGCAAAAATCGACCTGACTTTAGATCAAGTGGTTAAAGCGCCTGTCTAAAGTGTAGTGCGAAGTGCATGTGGCAACGAAAGCATTTTCAAGCCACGGTCAGGATTGCATTTAATAAATAAACATTTCATATAGATGCAATCAAACAATAAAAACCATAACAAATAATTACAGTATTGTCAAAAAGGATTACTAATGAAGGTTGTGTTACCAGAAACTGCGCAGTCTAATTCAATAAAAATTTACAATGTAGTTATGATTTTTAGAAAAGTATGCTTAATCTTCTCTACCACGCCTATCTCAAACAATTGAAAAATATGTGCATATTAATTATAGTATTAATTGCATACTGTCTAAGAAGACGATGAATAAAATTCAAAAATCCCCAATAAAATAACTCTTTTTAATTGATATTATTATTATCTTAATTGAAAGAGTTTTAATAAACAATCTGCAATTTTTTTTAGTTAATACTATCATTTCAGTGGTAGGTGCAAAATCAATTAAAATATTAATTGATGCAATAAAATTTTAAATTGAAACCCGTTTTTAGTTTTTTCTGTGATACCTTTTGTATTGTGCTTATTCTCTAATGTGGAGGGTATACAAAAAACAAACTAACTCACCTATAACGTGTATTGAATGCCTTTTCACAACCACCCACATCACATTCGTACGGCTTGACTTTCGTATGAACTCTTATATGAATCTTTAGACTATACGAAGTCAAAAATGCTTTGACACATCCATCCTCGGGACATTTAAAACGATATTCGCCTAGAAGCAAAAACAAAAATAAATACAAAAAATACTAAACAAACTTTAAGATACAACTTACCCTTATGGGTTTTTAAATGCGTTCTCAGATTACCAATTGTACTGTAACTCCGATTACAATTCTCATAATTACATTTGTAACGCGATAGTGATTCATCTGAGCTCTAAAGATATGAATTGAAAAAATTCAAAACAAATAAATTAATCTCAAAATTGAAATACAAAAGGAAATAGTAAATAAAAGTAAAGTTCAATATAGTTTTATAATAAAAAATAAAAATTCCCAAATAAAATAAATAATCATGCATTTAGAGAAAAATATGGCAATTGAAAGTTTAAGTTTGTAGTATTTTTTTTTTTTTTTAAAGAGCCAAGGGCTATAAGCGTAAAAAGAACAAAGAAGCTATTGCTAAAATTGATGATTAATATTTCCCTTCTTTCACCATGTGTTAGATACCTTTTATTCGCTTGCTAAGAAAATTTTCAATAAAATTTATTAAGTTTGTGTTAAGGCCAAGTACATATTTCGTATAATAAACGCATCTTTTTTTATATTTTATATCAATCTTTGCACTATAAAGCAAAAAAAAAAAAAAAAACTGATTGTTAAATGTTATTATCATTAAACAATATCGGCCATTCCGCGATAGATCGTGCAAAATCAGACCTTGGATCTTCCGATTTGATTTATATGTTGCACGCAGAAACACTATGGAGCCACTTAAAGATTAACGTTTATATTTTCTCGAAATTTTTTTAAAAAAAAACACGGTTTTACTCTCGATTTTCTTTTTGAAAAATATAAAAAAATGTGTAAGAAGTTTCTTAAAACTTATCGAATCATTTAACTTTTAAATTTCTTTGGAATTGTACACACTTCTCCTCTTGTATTGTGAAATACAATTGATTCTGTCGATTTTAAAAAGAGAATCCATATTTGCAAAACATGTAATATTTACCAAAAAGTTAGACCTTAATTTTTTTTGGGTCCCGGGGTTTAACAAAACAAAACAAAAATAGTTCATAAATTGTATGAATTGCTTTCATTGATTTTCATTCATACTAAGTATGAATAAATCCATACAATTTATGATTTTTTTATATTATAAAAATTCAAACCCAAATTTTTATAAATGGTGTTTTTTATACAGGTATAGAACTTTAAGTTGGCAACACTTTTTTAACAGGCGGCCACTTTGCCAGCTGTCAAGTGATTTATGTTTAGTTTGGTTTGGCATTTCAACATGAATAGACTGACGCCTGAACAACGCTTCCAAATTGTGCAAATTTATTTTGAAAATCATGGTTCTGTTCGAAATATGTATAGCGCACTACGTCCATTTTACGGTGTTATCGCCTGACTTCTGTAGGAGCTGCGGGGACGAGGAGGAGGACGAGAGTATTGAGCACTTTCTCTGTTCATGTCTTGCGCTGGCGCTACGTCGGAGGGCCTCACTTGGATCGGCGTTCTTTCAAGAACGCACCTCCTTAGCTTCGTAAGGAGCTCTAACTGGTACAACGGTGGAGTCTGCTCGGTAATCCGTCAGTCTCGTGGCATCACAACTGACCTCAGAGTCTAAGTGTGCTGGTGATCACGGAGCCGGCGACCACTCCGACCTAACCTAACCTACGGTCAATATAATCGTAAGTCAGAGCAAATAATACGATTAACTATGGAACGTATTCGCACCACGTTTACTCTAAACGATAATATGCATCTACATCGTACAGTGCGTACAGAAGAAGTCATTGCTGCTGTAGAGCGTAGCGTAGTAGAGGGAGACCCCAACCAGTCTATCCGTCAATGGTGACCGCTATAGAGCCATAATTACTGACTTTTTTGTTCATCAATTAAACAACCATGATGTGCAGGAGATGTGGTTTCAACGAGACAGCGCAACATGTTACACAGCTCGTGCCACAATTGATTTATTAAAGGTAACCGCAAAGTTTCACGTTTTGGACCTGTGAATTGGCCTCCAAGATCGTGCGATTTTACGCCGCTGGACTATTTTCTGTGGGGATATGTGAAGTTGCTAGTCTACGCCGATAAGATCGAAACGATTGACCACTTGGACGACAACATTCGCCGCGTTATTGTCAATATACGGCCACAAATGTTGGAAAAGGTCATCAAAAACTGGACCTCCAGATTAGACTACGTCCAAGCCAGCCATACCAGTAATATGCCAAAAGTCATATTTAAATTATAATGCCAGAAGATTATCTTTCGAATAAAGTAAATTTCATGTCAATTTAAAGAATTCATCTTTGTTTTATTCCATTTCAAAGTTCTATATGTCTATAAAAAACACCCTTTTATTATAAAAATTCAAACCAAAATTATATTGATTAACAAATTATTTTATTAAAGAAAATTGTGTTCGTAATAAAAAAAATATATATATATATTTATTTAGCGGATTGTTAAACCGAGTGAAAATCCTTACGCTTTTTAAGCAACGTGAAATTGTAAATAAATTGTCTTCAGAATAAAATAATTTTTATTATCTGTATCATTTTAGAATTGGGTAGTTCAAGGAATTCTCGGCTCGAAAAATTAAAAATTCAAGGGTGATTAATTTCCAACTGATGAAATAGCAATATCGTAAAAAGTTTGAAGCAGCTTTCTAAAATCAATTACTCGACATAAAATCAATTACAAAACTGTTGAAAGAATGCTTTTGAGGTATTAAACGTTAATAATGCTAAATACCTTGTGAAACACCGATAAAAATGTTAAATTATTGGGATTACAGTTTAATTTTTTTTTATTTTTTTAATTTTTTGTTGTAGGAAAAGCTCATATATTTAATAATAAGTTCATACAAGGTGGCGCAAAAGTAATCCTCCTATCAGAAAATGCTATACATTTTGCGATTGGCCCCTACTGTCAGTTCTGTTTTGACATTTGTGTAGTAAACACATGCGAAATACACGTTAATAAACAATGTTACGCTACACTGCTCCAGAACGCGGAACGTGAATTTCGTCGCAGATTTCCTGGCCGTCCAACGCCTACTGGTGAAACACTGCGACGTTTAGCCGCTCGCCTCGAAGAGACTGGCACAACACGAGATGCTGCCAGGAGTAGCCGTTCTGCAGAGAATATTGCTGCTGTAGCCGAGGATGTCATGGAAGCGCCGTCGACATCGACCAGACGTGCCACGCAAATGGGTATCAGTCGACGGTCTTTACAGCGAATTTTGGTACAAGATTTGAAGATGTTTCCGTACAAAGTCCAGACGGTGCATCAGCTGTTAGCTGCTGACCGCCAATCGCGTGAAACATACGCTCAAGCCATCCTTAATCACCACCAAGAGGAAGATGATTTTTCATCAAAAATAATCATGAGTGATGAGGCCCATTTCCATCTTAGCGGGTACGTAAATAAGCAAAATTTACGCTTCTGGGGCACTGAAAATCCGCGTGTAACCCACGAAGAGCCATTACACCCGCTCAAAGTCACTGTATGGTGTGCTGTTTTCGCTGGAGGAGTCATCGGACCTTTTTTCTTCGAAGACGTCGCGGGCCAAACGGTTACTGTGAATGGTGAGCGCTACAGAGCAATGATCAACGAGTTCTTTTTGCCGCAACTTGATGAATTGGGATTGGAAAACATGTTGTTCCAACAGGACAGTGCAACGGCACACACTGCACGTGCCACAACCGATATGCTGAAGGATGCATTTCCCGGGCGCCTAATCTCCCGTTTTGGCGATTTGCACTGGCCAGCAAGATCGCCTGATTTGACCGCTCCAGACTTCTTTTTGTGGGGCTTTTTGAGGTCGCGGGTTTAGGTCAACAAGCCTCAGACTCTTGCAGCTCTTAAAGACAATATCCGTCAAGAATGTGAGGACCTATCGCCGGAAGTTTTGGCCAAAGTGATGGAAAATGCCATAAAAAGGGCTCAAATGACAATCAACTGTGGCGGCGGCCATTTACATGACATCATATTCTCGACTTGATGTAAAAAAAATTAAAATACCAAATAAAAATAATCCACAAGAAGAATCAAAGTTTTTCATTTTTTTTTAAATTACAGCCAAAAAATATCGGAAGGTTATTTTTGCGCCACCTTGTACAATTAAATAACAAAATATGAATGATATTTTTTTTTTTAAATCATGTTTACTTTCATCAAATGTATGAACATGTTTTTACTCAGAATGAAAAAGTTTCGGGAAAAAAATTCATGTTCGATTCATACGATTTATGAAAAGTTATTATATGTATGAATTATTTTTTTCTGTGTATTTTTAATGATTTTTTGAAACAAAAAGCTAGTAACATTTTTGCATAGAAAAAACGTAAATTTTTTATATATATGTATATATTTTTATTTTTCAGATTTATTAGGATTAAATTTTAAAATGTACTGTTAAGGTGCCCCTTTAAAAGTCTGTTTTAAAAACTATATGCTTAATTTTTAAGATTTTTCCGCACGCACATAAAATACACTTTTGAATATGTTTGCAGGTAATTCTATATATGTTTACAATGATTCAAATTTTCAAACCTAAACAACGACATATTTGCAATTTTGAAAAGTTTAGATATTATGTTTGGGAAATGCAAACATAATTATAATAAACATAGTATATATATTTACAGCCAAACATATATATATATTTGCCGATAGACATTTTCACTAGTTCCAAACATACATATGTTTACAGGCAAACATAATTATATTTGCAAGCAAACATTTTATATTAGAAACATGGGAAACGGAAAAGTATATTACCAGCATTTATATTTCGTGAAAGAATCTACTAAGACACACAAAGAATATCAAGAATATCAAGTATAAACAACATTAAATTAAATAGAAACAGCTTTAAAATCAAACAAAGTTTGTTTTTTATTTAGTTTATATGTATATGTTTATACTTATTTTTAAAAATCGGAAATGAGATCTATAACACAGGCCTACAATGATTTTGGTGCCGCTAAAAATAAAACAGATTTCAAGTACGTTCGGTACCCTGATAAAAAATTGATACTTACTTTTTTAATGCTACGTGTAGTTTTCGAGATTTCGCAAGGATATTAAAGTAATCAACGTATGTCTTTTTCACTGCATCTGTTATAGGTTTTCTAAACTTTTTTACTACATATTCACCACAAATATAACAAAATGTATTTGGATTATTTACACAACACCTTCTCGACGACGGCATATCGATATTATCATTTAATCAAAGAAATTAATTGACTATAATGACATTAAGTATAATAAAATACATTTTTTAGGTTATGACCGATCGATACAAACCTGAACGTAGCTTCGCGATTTTGACAGCTAACCATGACGTCTTGCGGACTAATTAACCAAATTATAACATAGAATTAGCGGCACCAAACAAACAATTTTTTTTTGTAGGCCTGTGTAATATTGAAATATTAATTTAACTAGAATCATATTTAATTTAATAAGATTCATACTTAATTTAAAAACAAGTTATTAATTTATATATGAAATAATAATTGATTTAACTATGATTTTTTTTCTGTGTATGTGCTATTTTATAAATTTAATTTTTAGCCCATTTCAAGTCCACGTTTGCTTTCGAAAATTTGATTTTTTCTAGAAATAAATATTGGATTGAAAGGGTTAAAATAATTTTTTTTAACTGTAAATATTTTAGTAGACATAAATGTCTTTCACATGAAGAATTGATGTATTTAAAGAGACACCATTCTCAAATTAGTTAAAATAACACAACGCTACAAAATCGACCCCTAAAATCGAAAGCAAGAGCACCGACCATTGATCCTAAATATTTCGGCCACGCTGATTTTAATGGCGTACCCAGATTTTTTTTTGCTTATGGGACATATTTTTCGCAAAACTGCATTAAAGTGTAGCATGTTTTAACGAAATTTTTAATTGGTAACATTTTAAATATTAGATATTTTCTCTTAATTTTGTATGTTTAATACTGATGAGCCCTTCAACAACATTTGGGTATCAATTTTGTTTTATAGATATGCAGCATATAGTCAAATCTGGTTTATCTCAAATTTGACTATATTTTACTATTTTTCCATAATTTATCATTCCATTTCGCAAAGGTTTAAACCATTTTTGTGCATAAGCAAAATGACAAATCTGAACAATTATTTAAATTATATCATGCCATTTCGCAAAGGATCAAACCATTCTTGTACACAAGCAAAAAGAAAAATCTGAACAATTATTTCGTGTAAATATGAAAAAAAAGAAAGTGCTGTTTATGGGAGAAACGCGAAATGCGCCTAGAATTTATATGACAGCGTAGCGAAAAAGGATGACTTATGAGTTAATCTTTTAGTATAACATGTAAATAACTTAAAAAATTACGTGTACCAAAATTCAGTCAAAAAAGTTAATATTTGCCAAAGTTAGTTTAAGAAAAACTTTTGTAGCCATTCACTGTAATGGACGTATTTGTTAAACTAACTTTCTTAAATATAAACTTTTTTGGCTGAATTTTGGTAGACGTAATTTTTTAGTTATTTACATATTATACTATAAGATAAACTCATAAATCATCTTTGTCATATAAATTTTAGGCACATTTCACGTTTTTGTCATGAATCTTGTTTTTCTTTTTTAAACGAAATAATTGCTTGGATTTTTCTTTTTGATTACGAAAAAAAAACGGTTTGATCCTTGGCGAAATGCGATGAAAAATTGTGCAAAAATAGAAAAATATAGTAAAATCTGAGAAAAACTGGGTACGCCTTAAAATCTGAGTGGCCGAAATATTTAGGATCAGTGTTCGGTACTCTTGTTTTATTTTTCGAGTTGCGCTTATACAAAATAAAGTTGGAAATGAAGTGTAAATTGTATCTTTAAATGCATCTATATTGAAGAATATTTATTCAATATGTGAGAATAATTGAGGAGCATCTTTTCAAAACATGACTATTCCACTTTTTGTGTTTTCGCACAAATTGAGAAAATAGTTTTTTATGTATTTAACCCGAAATTTTCTTGCATTATTATAGACTACAAGATTAGTCATTGCTTTGTACAGAATTCAAAAATTTAGCAGTAATATGTTTGGAATGAATGCAAGATTTGAAATGGAATAATCTTGTTTTGACGCGGCTGATTGGAATAATCATGTTTTGATTCAAACCACTGCGGATTAATCTTGTTTTTGCTGAAACTAATTAGGTATTAATTATCTTATGTTGAATTAAAATAACCTTAGGTTCATCTTTAAATAAATAAAACTAAAAAAAATTACAGTATTTTCTATTTATTTTTAATAAACTTCTGGGGTATGTCATGGGTAATGTCATTTTGAAGTGGAATAATCTACGTTTGATGAAATCATACATTTTAATTTTTTTTTTCCTAATGTAATTATTAGTGTCCGACCGAACAGTTCGGCCAGAAAAACTTCGGGTTCTGATGAGATCTTTAGCCAGATCGAAATACTAGTATCAACCTAGCTAATATGTTTGATTTGCTTTATTTTTGTAAATATACGGAGGTTGAAAGCTCGTTATAAATTGAAAATAGCATTTGGTCTGTATTCGGTATTTTAAAGCATTATGGACAAATTTGGCGGTTGGAAAAATGTATATTGGGCTGATTAGATGCTATTTTGAGTGTCAAATTTGAAGAAAAGTCTGTAGTTAAGCAATGAATTCACTGTTCGGCCTCAGAAAGTTTGGCCAAATTGAAAACAGTTCGGTGGCCGAACTTTTAACATTATAGCTAAACTTCGACTTTTCTCTTAAATTTTATACACAAAACCGAATTAAATCGGCTCAACAAACATGTTTCCAATACCAAAATTTGTCATCATTGCCTCTAGATATCAAAAAACCGACAAAATATAGTTTTTTGGCCGAACTGTTCGGTCGGACACTAGTAATTATAGAGATTTCGCAAAATTTTATTTTCGCGGGGATTTCAATTCAATGCAACCAAACAAAAAAAAATCACTTTTGCCAAAGTGGAATAATCATGTTTTGAAAAGATGCTCCTCAAATTATTGTTTGTATGTATACTGAAATATTCTGCCGCAAACAATTTTCAAATTAACCCTTTTATAAATCTGAACAAACGTGGGCTTTAAAGGTCTAACCAGGCACGTAGCTAGGGGGGGGGGGCTTGGGGGCTAGAGCCCCCCCGAAATGATTTGACTAATTTTAAAACTTAATACAATTCGTTAGAAAGTAACAATGTTATTGATAAATTTAATATGAAAATAATTATTTTTGACTTGGATCAAATAGGAAATAGTTTTATATGATTCAAATCTTAAAATTTCGTTAGAAAACATCGCCTGCAAATGGGCGGCTATCATTGTTAGAGTCGATTTTCGGCAAAAAGCAATAAATAAAATCATTTCATAAGAGATTTCGAAGTCTTTGACTTAAAATATAATCAAAAAATTGTTTGAGACAATGCAATTTAAAAATTAAATATGTCTACACAGAAAAAACCAAAATTGAGTTTTAATTAAAATATTTGTTGATTCAGCAAAAGTTTAACTAAATTCGGTCGTGTTGATGCAATTGTAGTAACAATTAAAATAATTTGTATCTATTTAATTAATATTATTTTCAATTACATATAGTTTTATTCACATTTATTAAAAATTTAATTCAATATTGTTTACTATTGGGAAAAGTTACAAAATTTTAAAAAAATCACCAAAATTGTAAAATAATCGGCAAAATTTAAAAAATCGAGACCATTTGAAAAATCGCAAAATTTGAAAAAAAAAAAATGCCAAAACAATCCTCAAAATTGCAGAAATTTAAAAAACTCCCAAAATAAACGCCAAAATTCGAAAAAAAATTTAAAAAAAAAATGACCAAAATTAAAGAAACGCGAATTTTCAACTTTAAAACGATTTTTTTTTAATTTTGGCGACTTTTTAAAATTTTTGCATTTGTTTCAATGTTGTTCCACGTTATAAAAACTGAGAATTTTTTTTATACCAAATTCATTTTCAATTAAACAGTTAATTGAAAGTAAGTTTGAAATCGAACAAAAGTTTAATTGATTTTTTTTTTGACAATGATTTTTTCTGTGTATTTTGACATAATCTTTTAAAATGGAGATACCACTAAGACTCAAAATTAAGTTTACTTGTGCCGTAAAAGTCGTTACTTTACTTACAGTGCAATCTTTTTGGTAAATTTGGTTTGCTACGCACGCATCTGGTAACATAGTTTTCAGTATTTTTTTTACGATATATATTTCGATATCTCATATTTTTTTAATTTTTTGAAACAAATTTAAGCCTCAAACTTTGATCGATATGCATAACATGTTAACGTGGTCCAATGGGACTCAAATTTTCTCAATTTCTTTTTAGACTAAATGTAAACAAATTTCTATCGGCGCTCCTTGAAATGCGACATTTTAAAATCAAGCAGCTAAACTAGTTATAATGATGTAGTTTTTTTTTAGACATTTTAAAGGGTTTTTATTTAAAAAATTTATTAAAGACAATTTGAAAAGCGTTTGAAATTGTCCAAAATATAAATTAAAGTGAATTGGAAATACGAAATAGGCGACGGAAATAAGACCTAGGCGATGTCAGGTATATTTTTAAATTTTCCAATTTTATATTTTTTCTTTATTATTTCTTTCAGACTACAATCACGCTTGCTTGTAAAATTTACGATTTTTTTAATACAATACATGAAGTCGGATATATGAAAAAGGGGAAAAAATAGTGAATAATTTGTTAAAATAATTCAAATAAGTGGCAGCCGGGGTCCACGACATAGTGTCAAAATGGGTTTCAAAATGTGTGTTTTCTCGAGGATTTCAACGCTGTTTTTAAATAAGTCTAAATTTCCTAAACTTTAAACATATTTTCATACAAAAATGTGTTAATTTTCACCACCAATTTTAAAAATAGATACGTTTTTCATATATTTTTGCTGCTTTATCACCTATCCGAATTTAATTTCAAAGGAAATCGGAAAAGCTTCCTTATAAGTGGCAGGCAAATTATATAGGATATTTGCTTTTAATTTATTTTTTTGACTGTTATAATTCTTTAATTTCCCGAGTTAAAACGTTTGCATAAAATAATACATTATTTTATATGCACTTATAAGGTTTTGTCTGCCAGTGCATTTAACCGGACATAATTATATAAATTCATATATAAAATTAATTTCGTAGAAAAAATTTAATATGATGTCATATATAGTTGCGTATAATTGTATATTGTATTTAGAATACGCTAAAACTAATCCAATTAATAATTACGTTATATTTATATACCTAGACATTGCAAAATAATATATATTTTGATATTATATCATATTTTAAAAAACACAATTTTATTTTAGATAAAATTGTATATTACCCCATGCAGAGTCACACTAGAAAATTTGTCAATTATATTTTGGATGTAAATGTGTATACATCAACACAATACAATTAATTGCATCATTTTGTGTATAATTTTATACACAAAATTTACCCCAATTTTTGTCTATTGAATTGATTTCTTTCTGGTTCTTAACCCTAAAAAAAGAATTTGTTTCGTTTGTAACAATATGAGTTCTTAATTTAGTCTAAGATTTTTTTCAATCTAAAACTCTAAATTTAGTTTCAACGTTTTTTCCGTCTTTGTTATTCAATGGTGTAAGTTAATAAATATCACAAAATCTTCATTTTCATTATATTATTTTATATATTTTTTATTTTTGAATATAATAAAATTTCCAAATGCTATTGAATTTGTTACAAATTATAAAGTTGTAAACCTTTTGCAAGTGGCTAAAGTCTAAAAGGATTAATAGATATTTCGGATTTTCATGAAGTTTTAAAATCAAAAACCGGACACAACTATAGCTTATTTTGTATATTTCAGTATCAGTTCACATATAAATTTATACCGCTGTATAAAATCGTATTAAATTGTATCGCGTCATTATTCGGATGTTATTTAATCTGATATTATCAAATTAAAACTAAACTAATGCAAATATAATTATTATGCCCATTTCTCGGATAAAACTTTATTAAGACTCATATTAAATTTCGTATGATTATATAAAGCATCATATTAATTTTAATCGGGTTATTAGAAGTTGAAACTTTTTTACTTTTTTTTACATTTATCAAGTTTTAGCTACCCTAGACGTATATTAGCACATAAACATATAAAGTAACGCAATTTTATTTTTCGTGGTTTTCAAAAAGTTTTCCGCATAATCCTTTTTTTATTTAATTAAACTAAAAATTAATATTTAGCTAAAAATTTAATGTAATTAGACAATAACGATGCATATCCAACTTAAAGTACACAAACATTTTCAAATTTGTGATCAAACAGATTAAAGCGTTGTTTCGCAATATAGACATCAAAATGCGCAAAATAATGAACACAATAAGTAATAAATGAAAAAATGCATTTTAAGGAAATGCACTTTATGCGGGAGGTTTTTGTTTCAAAATGACCTCAGAAAGCTATTTCTATTATTAATACATGATTGCCCATTACGTGTAGGTAAAAATTTAGCTAACAAATGAAAAAGCTGTTACTTTAGTGTGCAAAAAAAAATATATAATCAAAAAAAAAATCGAAAAGCCCCCCCCCGAAACAAATTCCTAGCTACGTGCCTGGGTCTAACACTTTAATTTTTTAAATATAATAGGGAAATGCATAATTTGCTTCGTATTTGCAGGTACGGAAATTAACAATTGTTTCTTCGTTTCTTCTGAAATTTCGAATTTATTTCTTTCGAAAAATATTCCTATATTTATAAAATAGAATATATTATTATAAACAGTCAAAACAATTTTTTCTTCATTTCGTTTCAATGTTTGAAGTTTTCGAATAAAAATACAAAAAAAAACATTGTATAATAACTTTTCCAGGGTTGACAAAACATTTATGACATTAATGTTATGTTTTACACTATATACGACATTACATGAATCCGACTAATATTTTAGTAGATTCTTTTATTTTACATGTTGAGAAAAAATCATAAAAACTAAATATAAAAATGTTATAAACTGTTATTAAAAATATCATTAAAAATAGTTAAACCCTGGGACAAAAAAAAAAAAAGAAAAAAAGTTACTTTTTGGTAAAAATTACATATTTTGAAATTTTTTTTAAAAAAATGCATTTTAAAAATAAATTTATTAAAACTTTATTTCTTTTTGACGCTGAAAAAAATTGTATTCTACTATGGATCACGTAGATGTAGAGGTGTATCCATTCCAATGCAGTTTAAATGATAATGTAATGATCCGATAAATTTTAATTGATGACTTTTAATTGACTGCAATTACAGTTGGTTTTCTACGAAATAATACAAAACAACTATTATGACAGTTATTTAAAAAAACAACTGACGAAAAGTACTGTATTTCTTAAAAGTTGTTTGAAGCAGTTTTTTTAGTATATTAATAAACAACTACAAAAACAGTAATTTTGCTGTAAACAGTTAATTTTTGTGAGTTATTTAAAAAATAGTTTTAAAAAATTCTCGTTTAGTTTATATTTGTTATTATTGATATGGTCATAGTTTGAAAATAATAATTAGAAAATTTCATTGTACATCGAATGTAACGGTTACTATTCGGTATTCGGCATGTTTTGACTATTCTGCCGAATACGGAATATACAGTACTATTCGGCAGAATTAATTGAATGAAAATAGGTTAAAAATCTACATTTTTTATCTAAAAAAAAATGAAAAAATCAAGTTTTTCACAAATACTTTTTTTTTTATATAAAGGATATTCGGTAATATATATATATATTCGTGACTCTCTTTGAGAGATGGGCACTTGGGTGGATTTGACTCTCAACCACGAGAAAAAAAATCTACTCACGCACAATCACTTACGAGCATTTTTTTCTACTCACACTTACTTACGTGAGTAAATTTAGATTTCTCTCAAGCGTGATTCACGTGAATCACTCAACTTCACGAAGTAAAACCTGTCAGGAAAAAAATAAATTGTACAGTTTTAGACAAATTGTTAAACTAAAATTTGCTCCGAATATGTAATTTTGCCAATTATTTTGTGTTTTAAAGACCAACAAAATATTAATTCGGAGCAAAAATTAAAGAAAACATTTACTACACGAAACATTTTTTTTCTACTCACACCCACTCACGTTCACGTGAGTAAAATAAGGTTTTACTGACTCTAATCTCTGCACTCAGGAAATTAAGAACGCAAAAATTACTAAAAATTACATTTTTTTTACTACAAATGTAGTCAAAAAGGCGATGACTATATTTTTCATAAAAATTACTAACCATGTAGTCATTTTTAACTATTGTTAAAACAACTGAAATGGTATTAAAAACTACTATCGAAGAGGTCAAAACGAGCTAACCTTAAATAAATGCATAAACCCTAAAAAACGAGCAGAAAAACAATAAAAACAATGAAAATAAAACGAATACTGTTATAAACAGTTATTTTTTCGGTGTTACAAAAATATTTTTTAATAAAAAAAATATTTTTGTATTTTAATTTCAATAAAATTTTTTATTTTCTAAATAATGTTTAAATCGTAAAGTTAAAATTTCAAACGGTATTCCAGTTATGACATTTTTATGCATTGGAGATACAATGAAATTTTCTAATTATTATTTGCAAACTATGAACATATCAATAATAATAAATATAAACTAATTGAGAATTTTTTAAAACTTGACATAATCTTGTATTTTTAAATAACTAACAGAAATTAACTGTTTACAGCTAAATTACCGTTTTAGTAGTTCTTTATTAAAATACTAAAATAACTAATCTGTAAAATAACTAATACTGTTTACTACCCGAAAGACCAACATGTAGCTACTACACACAGAGAAAAATGTAGCTATTTGACAACTGAAATTCGGTTACTACCACTCAAATTTAGTTATTTCGAATTTCAGACGGTTAGCACAACTTAACATTAATTTCCACAACAAAGTTCGGTTAATTCAATTAAATTTTAGTTGCAACAAAATATTCAAAAATCTAACGTAAATATCGTTGTTCTAACTGAATTTATATGTTGTTACCCTTAATAAACACTTTTAAATTCGGTTGGCACTTTATTTCTCTGTGTGTATACAAATATTCTGAGTGTAATAAAAACATTATAACTCGAGTATCGCTTTTAGTTTTAGGAAATACAAATTTTTATTTTAATTGAAAGAAAAAAAAAATATTTTTTTTATTAAAAAATTATTTTAAGTACTAATAACTGTTAAAAACAGTAGTTTTTTTTTACCAATTTTTACAGTTGTTTTTAAATTGTTTTAGTAAAATATTGTCAGTGGTTTTTACGACATATATTAGTTGTTTTTACTACATTTATTAGTTGTTTTTCAACAGTTAAAAACATCTAGATTTGTAGTTATTTTAACGGTAATTACCTCTGTTGCATTTTGAACTAAAATTACAGTTGTTTTAACTGTCATTTTCAGTAGATTATACTATCAAACTTGTTTTAAAAAAAAAAGAAAATCGCCACATCGTAGTTTTTTCGAATTTCGAGAAAATAAAAACGCCAATCTTTTAGTGTCTCCAAAGAGTTTCTGCGTGCAAAAAAAAAACATAATTTAAAGAAAAGAAGACCTAAGACCCGTTCTCTGGTCGAATGGCCGATATATTTTTGTATTTAACGTTATAGTAGTAATAATAGTAGTATTTGTTGGTAGTATCAATGTAGTGGAAAAAGTAGTAGTACCTCGAAAGAAACTGTTGCATAAGTTGGCTCTCCTTTCTGTTTGTGTAAGGCACCGGGACGTATACAAAATGAAAGTTCATCAGGATCATTATTTACTTCCATATAACTAAACCAAATTAAAATGATCAATCATCATCATTTATAATTTGTGTATAGTATAATTTAAGTGTTTTTTGTTGTTGTTGAATGTTTTCAACAAATTTGAAAAAAAAAAATCCCAAAAAAAAAAGAAAAATTATTTAGATATAAAAGAAAAGTTTAGTTGGCACCTGTTTTTCTTTTAAATATGTTATTAAATATGTTTTAAAAGAAAATCAATTTATTTGGTTTGTTTTTATTTTAGTAGCAACATAAACATTGTTTTAAATCATTTGTTTGTTTTGGATTTAGTAAAAATATCAACATTTTTTTTTGTTAGCATTAACAAAAAAATTTGCCAATAAAGCATATTTTTTTAAAATTAAAAAAAAAAAAAAAACGACAAACATGGATTAAGTTATTGAATACACTTAAGCAGTTTTCGGTTTCTTATTTACATTTACCGGCATTTTCTTTAGCAAAAAAAAAATATTTACAAATTTATAAATTTAATATTAAACACATATAAAAATTATAATTGCTTGTCTAAGAGTAGGAAAAACAAATCAGTTGCTTAGAATTTTAATTTTCTGACCTTGGTCGTTGACATAGAAAAAATACAAAAAATATTTATAACAAAAATAGAATAGTATAAAAATATCAATAATTTAAGAAATTTTATTAGAGAGACATTTAACAAATTTGAGGGCTGGTACTATAGTGAATACTTAAATTTGTTTTTAAACTTAAGTATTATATTAAGCTGTATGATCATGGAATGTATATTAATTTATTAAATTCTATAATTGAAAATTAAAAAAAAAAAAAAAACTAAATAATGTTTATGATTTGTCACACGAATGGCGCCCAACGTTGGGCATTATCAATTCTGATTGGCTACGGCATGATTGAAGTCTCAAACTACAATTTTACGAATCGAATGAACTCTTAATTGGTTTGACTCTATATATTTTGAATTATTTCATTAATTTTCTATCATTTCATTCGTTCAATCACTGAATTCAATAATGTCGAATTTTACAAATTTGGGAATTCTATCGATATCGTACGATTTTTTTTTTACTTTACTGTGCAATTTTCGAATAGGTCAAAACAATTTGTCCGCTCAGGAAAAAATGTACCAAGATTGGTTGAAATTAAAAAGGGTTGATTTTATATGTTTTAAGTCTATGGAAACACCGAAGAAAATAAAATATTGTGTACAAAAACAATTTTGGTATAAAAAAAATGTTATTAATTTTTTTTTCAAAGTTTTTCCCTCTACCCACCAGAATTGAGCTGGAGCCGACATTACCATATACGAGCATATATGCCCATATACCCTCAATTAACGGATACGACCATATATGGAACCATATATGGTTTCACGTCTGTGTCAATATATGGTTTCACATATGAACTTAAACGAATACTTTTAGCCGGGAAGAGTCATTTAAGAAAGTAAAACAAAAAAATATATGAAAAAATTGATTCCTAGATGCTTTGTCTGAAAATTCTAGTCTTGTTTTTTAAAAAATTGAATCAGATACACACTAAAAATCGTTGCCAAATAATTGAAAGCATTTCAACTAATAAAGTTGTTTCACATAAACTATTCAAACATTAAGTACATTCAAAAAAATAAGTTAGTAGAAAAGTTAGTAAAACGTCTTGTAAATCAAGTAGTATACTATTTCTCAGCAATTTTTTTGCCGAAATTCTGTTTTCAGCTACAATTTAAGTTATACTTTTTCAGCACTTAACTGATTTGAACTAATGTTTTACTAATATATTACTAATTTATTTTGCTAAAAAAAAATGTTGCTGATAAGCACATTAATATTGTGCAGCACAACCAGATTGAAACATATTCGCAGAATCAAGTAGATGTCGCAGCATGTCCATATGTAGTAGAGCCGAGTAAAATGATACTAAAAAGTACAACTCTTGTAAGACATATACAAAAATCAACCATGGAAATTTTTGTATCTGTTTTTCATTCAAAAGGACGCTAAAATGTAAATACATATGTGGATTAAATAACTTTAATTTTGTGTTGTCACCGGCTTGTCAAAGTAATTGTCTATTAATTAAATTGAAGACAAAATAAAATATTTAAATTTAATAAACATTAAATGTGTATTTGTAAACTAAATCTTTATAGTGATTATTTATGTAGTGTGGTCAAACTGCAAAGAAATATACGTTCAGATAGACAGACTAAAGCGAAAGACAAGGACACACATCTTAGGTGTTTTTCCCACTTTCTTATTCGAAAAAGAGGGTGGTATATTTAGACAACCATTGATGTAAGTAGTTGAAAGATAATTTTGTTTATGTTATGTATAATTATTTCTAAATATTTTCAGAAATTAAATTAATTCATGTCGTCAATGTGGGAATACGCACATTTTTATATTTGGTAACGTATTGTAAATTATTTTTAAAAGAATCACAGTTTTTTTAAGTTTTCCAGTAAAGAAATTAACTAAAATATAATTTTTCTACTAATATTTAGCAAAAATTTCTCAACTTTCGGCAATTCGATCAGCCAGAAAGAAATTACTAAATTATTTTCAAAATATTTTCATACAGCCCACGATTTTTAAAATTTACAAATTTTAAGTGCGTATTTTGTGGATTTTTAGTGCATGTTTTTGGATATTTAGTGCATATTTTTTCGTTTCACGCGCATATTTCGGTTTAGGTGAATATTTTAAGCTCATATTTTGCATTATTTGCTGCATATTTTGGGCGCATATTTTTGATTTTTTTAATGCATGAAAGTCCCTGGCCCTGGTCTGTAGTCTCAAAAATTTTTTTTTCTACAACTTCAAATTTTGAAAATTGTATATAGATCTACTTTAGCCGGCCAACAACTCACACTAGCCATTTGAAAAGTTTATTATTTTTTTCTGTTTTGTCACACCGTGTTACTAGTTTACGATTAAATAAATCTTGTTATATGTAGAGTAGGGCAAAAGATATAAAAAAACAGGGTTGGAAAACACTAACCGTAAAATATCGTTAATGATTTAATACCGTTTCAAAGCGCTATTTTTAACCTTAAAATAACACTAACGAAATAACTCAAAATACCGATAACCCTAAAATAGCCTAACGAAATTACTTAAAAAACCGATAACCTTAATATAACGTAACGAAATACTTCTAAAATATCGAAAACCTTAAAATATCCTTTTAAAATTATATAAAAAAGTTCATAATGTTCAATTTTTAATCATAAACACATACATATCGTTCATTCTATGAAAGAACATTGAAGAATTTGCATTTTATAACGTCGTGTCATCCGGCTTTCTTTATATTGTGAACAGGAAGACTCTATGAAGCAATTTAGACAATCTCGTTTTTAGATCTTTAAAATTTTGAAAACAGTTACTTAATTTTCCGAAATTAAAAAAGTTTCAGCAAGCTGCGGTTGTCTACTTTTATTATTTGTAATCCAAAAATAACATATTCTTAAAATGCATTTTTACTGTTGTTGCAATTTTAGAATGTATTTTACACTTTTTAATTAAATTGTGCTAGCTATTGCTATTCTCTTTAAAATATGTATACTAAAAAATTACGTAAAATAACGTAACGAAATTACGTGAAATTACATTGACTCTAAAATAAGCTAACAAAATAACTTAAAATAACGTTAACCCTAAAATTATAGGACCCCAAAGGATCATATTCGAAATGATTAATTTTTTATTAAATTATATTATTAAGTCAAAATTAGAATAAAGAATAAATTTATTTTAAAATTATTATTATTATTTTTTTTTAATTTAAAAAGAGAAGCAACTCTCAGGAAATTCTTCCTATTTATTAATGTGTCGCTTTCTTTGGAAAGTGAATAGAGGAGAGATTAAAGGTGGGGAAAGGTGAAGGGCTTCAGACACGGAAACACTGTAATTGCGCGAGATGATAAGTCTTATAACACTTGTTACTCGCCACTTGATGGAGAGTTGGCGAACTTATTGAAGCTTTTTGGTTCATAGCCCTGATTCATTATTTTACTTCGGTGGATTTGAGGAAGCTGCGATATGTATGTGGAATAGAAAACTCATGCATATTATTTTTCTAAATTGATGTTGTCTCCGACAGGAATCGAACCCGGGACCATTTGTGTAACAGTCCAACGTGCTAACCATTACACCACAACGCCCACAAAAACTGTTTACATATTTGAAGTTTAAAACTATGTTGAACTAAAAACAATGAATTACAAACACAAGATAACGATATAACTTAAAATATCGATAACCTTAAAATACCCTAACGAAATATTCGCAAAGTTCCGTTTTCCAATACCAGTGATTTCAATTCGGTTAATCGATTTAACGATTCCTATATTTCGGTTAATGTCGAAACAAATAATTTAAAACTCAAATAATTATTCGATCCGAATAATAGGTTAAAATAGGTCGATTAACCGGTTACATTTTTTATATGGATTTTTTAACAAAACTTGTAAATTTTCTTAACTTTGGCTAAAAAAAAAAAATTGAAAGAAAGGCTTTGAAAAAAGGAACGCTATATAAAAAATCATAAAATTCTTTTTTAAATTATATGAAAGCGATTCTTAAGTCTCTAGATAACATATTTTTATCGGCTTTGGAAAATTAGATAAAAATTTTTTGTTCTGTTTCAATTCTTTGAAAAACTCAAATTAATGTTAACCAATATTTCTATGTATTTAAAAACTAGGCTGAATTTGTTTTTAATCGATGGCACGACCACACCTATCAATCAATTTACACATTAATTCTGTAGAAATCCAATTTCTTGTATTAGCTTAAAAGTTTAAAACTTTCATTGCTTTAACCCTCTAACAGTTAAGGCTGCCTCAAGGTAGCCTTCATAAAATTTACCACAAATGTGTCAAATGAGCTTTTTATACTTAGAAATAAATATATTCCGATAGAAAACTAAATTTGCTAAATATTTTGCTAAGAAATTTTTCGTAAGCCGTCCACGGTTTGGAAGCGAGAATGCTTCAAAATCAAAATTTCGTAAAATTTCAAAAACTAATTATTTTTTAAAAAAATATAGTTTTCAAAAATCTAAAAAACCAATTTAAGTTGAATATAAACTCTTTATAATAAAAAATAATTAAGATTGAGCGTTATCTTTAATAATAAGTCCTTACTTTAATCCAAGGACTCACAGGATTTTATCAGGATTCCTCTAAAGGACATCGTCTTAACTTATAAACTAATAGATGGATTTTGCAGAAAGAAGACATTAAGAATTAATAGCAAAGCGTTGAAGTTTAAACAATATAAATTGAAGTTTAGATACTTTTTCGCCTAATTTCGCTTTTTCCAAAAAGCGAAAATCCCGATATCTTCTTAAATAGGAGCAGAAAAAAATAGTTTTTCGAGCGTGGTTATATCTTGGTAAGAGAAATATTTGTGCCCAAAACTTCTCTTCTATATGCTTTAGTTTTAAAAATGCACCCAAAAATATTTTGGCTCATATCGCCTAAATTAGGCAACGATAAACAATTTTGTTGAAGAACTTATTATTTGTTTTTCGAGCACATGGTATGAAATTCGTTGCAAAACATCGTTTGCCAGTTAGAGGGTTAAAAGAAAATGTTTCGAAATTTAATTTTTCAAAGCATCTAAAAAAATACACATTTAAAATTTTTTTTTATGAACAAAATTTCTGTTTCAACTACATTTTACAGAAAAGTCAAAAAAAAAATTTGGAAAAATAGCTTTTCGTTGTCCAAAAAAAATTAAGTTTTTTACAAATAATTGGAAAATGGGCATTTAATGGCAAATGCGAATAACATTTTGTTGTTCGAGAGCCCTTAGAGTGAGTACAAAACAAAACCATAGCATTCTAAGGCATGTTTCATTAAAACATCACGGGAAGCTTTGAATCAAACTCAACAAACACGTTATAAAGCAATGCAGTCAACTTTACTTGATATTTAAGAAAAAAAAAAACCATTTTAAACGATTAATCGATTACTTGCCAATTTTGTCGATTAATCGACCCGAATAACCGGTTAATCCATTTTAACTATTTTCGAATAATTCCCTAACCGGTTAACCGCCTAGGTCGAATAATTGGAAACACTATCCATACCGATAACCGAATGAAACGGTTGCCAAAAATTATAAAAAATAATAAATTAGCAAAGTTTTCATATTAATTAAAACAATATCCTGCATCTTTCGGCTAATCGAAGAAAATAGATATAAACTTTTGTTTAAATTATAAATTATGAAAAGTTTTTCGACCTTTGACAAGAATGACTTTATTAAATAATTGAGCTCTAGGTCACGTTTGTCTTTATAAAATATCCTTTATTATTTTATATATCTCCAATATTTCGTCGTTCTTTGAATGACATCTTCAGGGAGTATGAACAACAACAAACAATATTAAAAACTAAATTTCCTGCCGCTGTTGCTAAATGTTGTGTTGACCAGAGTGGAGGGCAGCGGCAGGAAATTTTGTTTTAATATTGTTTGTTGTTGTTCATACTACCTGAAGAAGTCATTCAAAGAATGACGAAATATTGGAGATATATAAAATAATAAAGGATATTTTAAAAATGCAAACGTGACCTAGAGCTCAATTATTTAATAGTCATTTTTTTGTTTAAATTTTAAAAATTATTAAAATTTAATTTTTGTTAACCGCTATAATTTTAGCTAACATTAATTATGTGCTTATAATACATTTTTTAGACACTACACTTTTTTTTTTTGATAAAAAAATAGATATTTTTGCAGCAAACACACACCAATTGAAATAATTTATGATTTTTCATCAGTTGTGAACTTACTCATCAAGAAATATCTAATATTTTTCAAAATACACTTGACGCTTTTTTGACGAAAAAGTAAAAAATGTACCATACTAAACTTATACAAAACTTGGTGTAGTAAAAAAGCATGTTTTTGGCAATTTCAAATTATTTTATATTTTGTAAATATACTAAACTTTTGTTGTAAATCAGGTGTTAGGAATAGATATAAAATCATCTTATTCTTTAAAAAAAAAACGTTAACAAAGTCCTTTGAAAACAAACAACACTTGTTTAGGATTTATTGTTAATATGACAAAAAAAAAATTATTTAGATGTGCATGGTTCCGCGCAATGCGTTTTGATGATCCACAGCACATGTACATAGAAATAGTTTATATTTTGTTGCATGTGGCATTAATTCTGCCCACACTGTTTTTTTTTTTTATTATAATTTAAAAACAAATTAAATTAAAATTTAGAAAATGTTTGCCAAATTATACAGAAGAAGAAGAAAAAAAAACAAATTTGCCGAATTATACTCAATTGTTTAGTCTCAAAACGAAATAATATCAAATGCACAGCACATGTTGCAAAAATCGAATAAATACTTTGTGTCTGAAGACGCCCCCAATATACAAATAAAAAAGTATTGAATATACTAAATAAAACATACATATCGCACTTGATCAACAAGAGGGTATTAACTCAAAATTTTTAAAATATCACTTTTTTCAAGAAATCAACTAACAATATCAATATCTATCTTGTGTAAAAATTTCAACGTATTCCGATTACTCTTTCATCTCGAAAACCACTTTTGAGACCATTTTCATGATAATGAAGTGATTACCTTTATTTCAACAAAAAGGTATTATTTCGAGTTAATACAAAAGTTCAAATAGAAATGAATCGTATATTTTCATAAAAAAGGTATTATTTTGATTTGAGCCTTTATTTATGTTAAAAATAATCAAACTGTTTTATTTATATTTGGTTGTATTTTGAGTTGATACTGTTTTGTTGATAAAATTTGTTTTATTCTATAAATCTAATTCGAAATGTGACTCTTTCTATGAAAAAATTGTTCTCATTTTTATGAGTTGTGACCCTTTTCATGAAAAAAATTCGTTAGTTATAACCATTTACATGACATCGTGTTTTTAATAAATCAACTTTAACATAAATACTTGTTGATAACGAAATCAATTGCTCATTGCAATAATAATAAAAATATTAATATATAAAAAATCATTGTATTTTATATTGTTTAAACCAACAATAGTTAATAAAAATTCAATATGACGTGTCCAAACCTACAACATTATTCTGCGTCTTTGCGTTTAGAGGATATTCATAGTGATAATAATAGCTATAGCTCTGCAGATCCATTCAGCAGTGATTCGAATGACGATTTTAATCCGTCGTTAGTAAGTCAAAGCAGTTCTTCGGACATAGAAATGCAGGAAGTGGTTAACGGAAGAAAAAAACGTACTAATTATGAAGTACAAAACCAGTAACAAAAACGCCAACAACATTTGCGAAACTCAGGATGTTCATATACTTCGCTATCTAATCATACATATAAAATAAAGAAAAGCGTCTGCGAAGAGCAATAGGGAAAAAATTTTGTTAAAAATAATGCCAATGAAAATGTTAACTGGCATAATATCAACGTTTGGCGTGTAGAATACGAAAATCTTAATTCTTTTTTGCTTAAAAATTCCTATAAAGAAAAAGATTTTTTCAAAAATAACGGTGCAGAAAAACAAATTCAAATGCACCAGCTATTGAGAAAATCTTAAGTAAGTTTTTGATTCGTTATTTTCTTTATATTAATGTTATATTAATTTCAATTATTTAGTTTATCTTCTATTTATACGGAAATGCTACCCCTGTCTGAAAATAAGAAAAATGATCTTAAGGAACTTGTAAAAAAAATTATAATCCCAAAACACATTTATGAGGTGTATTACAAAAATGTAATTGATACTTAATTTAAACACATAATAATTGTTACCATTTTCAATTAATAAAGAATACTCGTAGTAGTATATCTGAAATAAAGAACATGTATTCAAGATATAAAAA